>JAVKPL010002958.1:0-190452 GCA_032173675.1 Gastrolobium villosum
GATTCTATTTTTTTATTCAATATTTTTTGTTTTAAAAAACAAAAAGACGTAGAAAAATATGATAGAGGATCGAGCACATTTACAGTCGAAGCTTTTACCATTACATTAGAGTACTTATATTTACAGCCATTGCAGAATTCGCAAAGTTAATTTATCATTGTACATTTTTCCATTTTGTTTCTCTCTCTTACCATTTTCTCCCAAGTGAGCGTACACAAGTTGTTTCAGTTTAAGTGTTATTTGCCATTAGATTGACAAAATAGTTTGATTATTTATTTACACAAAACTTAAAGCTCAAATATTTACTGAAATCAAATCATCACAATTTGTATTTATTTAATTATATCTCCTTCACTGTCTTTCACTATCTTTTTTTCACATAGGCTTCTTTAGGGAGAATGAAATGGAAAGATGGACCGTGCGTGTTGATTCAATTCGATACAATAAATAAGATTGTGGGTACAATATATATGTCGAGTATTTATTACAACACCAACCTAATTTCCATTTACAAATCTGTAGTGTGAAATGAATGAGCCCTTTAAATTATTTTCACCCGTTTTGTTTGTTTTTGGGTGGAAGACGTTTTTATATGCTCAGTTCACTTCGGTTAGTGGGTCATAGGCACTACCGCACTAAGACCGTCTCTGTTCAAAGCGCATTATCTTTTCAAAATAGGATACACGAGAAGTTCGTTAGACGTCAAAAACAAACAAAGGCGGGGATATAGATAGCTTACTAATTATCCCAATTGATAGTGATCTACACAGTTAAACTGTAAAATGCTTACGGAAGAATATATTTTATTACAAAATAATAAAAAATCTCAAATAATGTTAAAAATAACACATAAAATAGTTATTTTTAAGAGTTTTTTCTTTGCTCTTTGCCGCCTTCATAAATAGATTTTTAGAGTGAGCCTACATGTTCTACTTTTTAAATAGATTTTTCTAAAAGTCTATATCTACTATGTTTTTTAAATAGACTAAGCTAGATCAGGCATAAGATAGACCAAGGTGTAAGCAACCTATCAACAATGGCGGAGCTAGCCTCCCAACTCAACTAGGATCAAAAATGATTTAGTTGGTAACATTAAAACATGTATGGAAGGTTATTTAGCCATGTTTTAAATGTGGCTAATTTTCGAAAATAAGCTAAGAGCAAAACACCTCTCCACCCAATGTGGCTTCGCCACGGCCTATCAAGGCCTGCATACTAAACGAGTACTTAAAAAAATTTGTTTTTCTTATTTTAAAGTGTTTGTTTATATATATATGAGATTTGATTTTCTTGTTGCATGAGAATTCAATTATCATATTGTGATTCAACTAGTGGTGGACCCGTATTTATTAAAAAAGTAAAAAAAATAAAGAAAATATTTGCACGCAAATCGAATGGTCACGACACGAGAGTTGAATTCTCATGCAACATGAGAAAATGTTTTTCCTATAAATAAAGGGTTTTATAAGAATTATATTGTAGGAAAAGTGATTGTGTAATGTTATAGAGATTCGTTTTGCGTGCGTAATGTTTTTTCCTTCAAAAAGTGTGGGCCCCACAAAATGTTGTGAGTGTAGGAAAGTTTGTTGTGTCATGTTAAATGACAAATGCAAACCCCATGTGTGTGTGTATATATATATATATATATATATATATATATATATATATAAGTGATTGGATCCTTTGACATTAGTGTCAAAATAAAATGTTTGATACCAAATTTTAATCGTTGATTTCCGTCAATTTAAAGGTTTTAATTTAGTGGGAATTAATGATTAATTAATAAATATTACCCAATAAATTATAACTATTATATCACAGAAATCAACGGTTAAAATTTGGTGTCAGCTCGACACCGATGTCAAAGGATTATACCCTGTATTCTCCCCACCACACTCATTACAAGTCACTTTACAAAGGGAATATAAATAGGATTAGAAACATAAGCAACAACATCTATTCATATGCCCAATACCAAATTACTAAGAAAAATATAAATAAAATAAGCAATAGGCACACAACAGTAGCAGGCTTATGCGGTCCCTAGCGTTGCCCCACACCCCACAAGAGCAGCTCCCATGGACCTCCTCCACCTGCTCCGATGGCTTTCTCTGCGCCTCGCCAATAAAAATCGTCATCTAAATGCAAAATATGAATCATATTCAACACATCACCCAATGGAAAAACGAAAAGTATATACTTTTTTATTACTTAGTATAGATCAAAGGTTTATTTTTCTGTTAAGGGGTGTTTGGTAAAAGAGAAATTTTTTTTATTCAGGAATCACGATTCCTCAAAATATGGTGGGAAAATGGATTTCCTGAAAATGTTATCAAAAAGTTATTTAATAGGTGAAAATATTACCGAAAATATAGGCTTTAAGTGTAATCTATATTTTTCATTTCCTTGGAAAGTGATAATATCACCATTTGAATGGTATTCTTGTATGTTATTTGATTTATATTTTACTCACAAAATAAAATCCTGGAAAAATTATATTTCCAAAAAAAATTTCAAAAATCTTTTACCAAAACACAAATAAATTAAGGGTAAAGTGTGTATCATTTTAAAGGATGTAAAGTTGTATCATTTTAAGAGAGAGAAAGAGATAGATAAAGGAGGAGAGAAAGAGTTGACAAAAAAATTAAAGATGTGGGTCTTACTTCTTTGTGAGAGTGAAAGAATGTAAGTTGTATCATTTAAAAGGATAAATAATTTTCCCATAAATTAAATTACTACCCTCAGTTTTCCCATGAATCTAAAATTACCCTTTATGAATCACCTCTTGATACATCTTTTATGCATCTTCCTGCGCAAGAGGGAGACACCACTGCACCATAATCAAACTCCGTACTGCAAGTGTGCAGGACTACCCTACAATCTGTATTGTTCTATACCAACACCTTGATTGGTTGTAATAATGTTTGCATCATCGGTGGTGTCGAAAGTTCATTTGAAAAGGATGCTGTTGGGGGTACTTGCTCTGCTGACATTACAATATTAAGATTCGTATTAAGTTCTTTTTATTTTATTCTACTTTTTTAAAGTATCGAGTCGAGGAAACTTGTACTTACGATTTATTTTCATTTATAATCTTTTATAATCAATATCTTAATTATTGATTTTCGTCAATTAACGGTTATTATTTATTGTAAATTAATAATTAATTAATGAATTTAATTTGGGAAAATAATAATAATTAATTGGCAAAAATCAATGATTAAGATATGATTGTAAATGAAAATAGATTGGAAGTATAACTTTCCTCTATCAAGTTTGTTAAAAGTATTCCTCGTTTCTAATATCTATTTATGAAAAAGATTTTCGAGGTTTCTATCAAGTTTTTCAAGGTTTTTAATATGAGAAAAGTTATACTTCCAATGTATTTTTGTTTACAATCATATCACAATCGTTAATTTTCGTTAATCAACGGTTATTATTTTTGCAAATCAAACTCATTAATTAATTATTAATTAGAAATAAATAATAACCGTTAATTGACGGAAATCAACGGTTAAGATATGATTGTAAGAGATTATAAATAAAAAATAGGTTGTAAGTATAATATTTCTCTTTCAACATTATACTTAAATTTTGGATAAGATTTATTAATTTGTTTTTTAAAATTACACATGTAAAGGTATATTTAATTTTAAATTTTAATATGTTAAAATTATAATGTATTTTAATTTAAGGTAATAATAAATATATTTTAATCTGTATACTAAAGAAAAAAAAATCTCATCTTAAACACTTTTTTCATAAATTTTATAATGAGGATCGCCCACATATAACATCATCTTTAATTTTAGAATTAGAAGAGGATATACCCCATTTTCTTGACTCTTAACAATTGCAAATTTGCAATACTGTAAGACGACACGCATACAGATCAAGTTCAATGATAATGTCTTACACAACTGGCTTACTAATAAAAACTTAATAGTATAGAATCAAATCTAAAACCTTTTAATAAAAATAGATCGATTATTCTCCCAAAAATCAAGTCTTTACAGTTGGATCCTACCAATTAGCTGACCTTTATTATCATGAAAGCTAATTTCTTCCAGCTCAACAACACCACATGAACTTCATCATATGTTAATAATGACAGGAGTATTCATAAGTACGATAGAAAACCTGCGTATGCTAAATTAAAGTCAAACTTTGTAGATCTGCGATTAATAATTGAAGTTATAGAAAAATAGAACAATTGGCCATATTGCATTGCTCGAGCAGTTGACAATTGGCAAAGTCATGGAGGATCTTTGAACCCTAATTTGACTATAACGCGGCATCTGAATTTATCGTTTCGCGGAAATTAATGGCCATTATGGCTAGATAATTAACCGGAGAGTGGAGCCTATTAGAAAATGGACCTACCTACCTGCGACTACACAAGTACGGTGGTCAAATATGTGGTCGGCGTGTTCCACCCTTCCTGCATGTTTTGGTGTCAATTGTTTGACTTATAGCCTTCAAGTGGTAGTAGATCTACCCCATGTTGTAGCTGTAGTCTGTAGATCTACCTTTTTGCAGCTCTAGTAGATCCCAAGTCTCACCCATACCAAACTCCAAATAAATAAATAAAAATGATACACTTTGCATATGCAATGCGTTGTTATCCACTAATAGATATTTTTTTTTTTTGGATTACAGAAGAAGGAAAAATCCACTAATAGATTTGGTTATTAGCATATAAAACAACAATATTGAATATACTTTTGCGTGCATGTTTGATAATGATTAATTTTAGAGAAATAATTACATTTTAAATTTTGAAGTAATGGAAAAAAAAATATTTTCATTAATCTATACACACAAGTAGTATGTTTATAAATTAATTTGCTGGACGTTTTATTTTTAAACAAAAAGAGAGTCTTTGTACTCTGTTTGTCTTCTTTTTGGTGGAAATTAAGTTCTTGTCTTCTTGCATACCAAAAAAAAAAAAAGTTCTTGTCTTCTTCATACGAAATAGTTATGACAAATAAACATAAATATCAATTTGAAATCTTAATGCGAAATTCTCGGGTGCTCTTCCATAATTTTGAGTCTAGCTATTTGACATTAAGTTCGATGTTTTCAATTGGGTCACATGGCGTATCTCCTTCACAACTTCGCATTTATTAATATGGGATTAATATTTTTCATGTTGTAAATAATTTTTTACATATACACAAAAATGTGTTGAGCCTATGTGAAGAAAAGAGAGAAAAGTTGGAGCTGGGATATCAGGGATCATAGCAGCTGGAGCTGCGAGTTACTAGCATATGGGGAAGACGTTGATTCTCAGCCGACTCTTTTTTTTGTTTAATATGGAGACATTATTTTACGCGACGTTATGCAAAACAACATATGGAATGACGCTTTTTACATGTGACACCGTCTTATACCATTAATTGAATGTTTTTATATAATTTTTTGATAAATAAATATGTATCCTAAATTGAAAAAAAATCCCGGAGTTATTAATATAGGAAAACAAGTATGATTTGAAAATTATTCTTAAAAGTTATAAAAGTATTTATAGAATTAAAATAATTTTTTTAATATATATAGGTGGGATCCTTTACCATCAGTGTCAAATTTAAAATTTAACACCTCACCTAAGAGTCATTAGATCAAAAAAGATCAATGGTGTCACATGCTTACAAATCAGAGTCGTTGATCTTTTTTGATCTAACGACTCTCGGATGAGGTGCCAAATTTCAAATTTGATACTTGTGTCAAAGGATCCTACCTATATATATATATATATATATATATATATATATATATATATATATATATATATATATATCATAAAAAATATTTAATAAAAAAATATTACATAATCCTAAACTTATATCTAGGTGTGTAAATGGGTTAGTCCGGCCTACGGCCTAACCTATATTAGGTCATACTCAGCCTATTACAAATAGTCAAATAGAATATGGCTAGACTTTTAAAAAATCCTATTTAGAAAATAGGCCTAGGCTTTTTTATACATGTCGGGCCTATAAGTCTACATGTTAGCCTATATATCATATTATTTATTTAATAAAAAATGCATGGAATTATTATTTTAATAAATTTGAATAATAAAGTAAGATTATTTTAGTTAATTTTTATTATTAAATATTTAATAGGCTTAAACAGACTAATAGACATAGACCAAGATTTTTATATTTTAAATATAGGTTTGATCAAACCAGGGTTGGCAAATACAAGCCAACCCGTTGGGTTGGCTCGTAATCCGCAAAAAATGAGTCGGGTTGGGTTGGCAAAAATGAGCTGTCAACCCGTGAAAAAATGAGCCAACCCGCGAGTTAAACGAGCCACTTCGCGGGTTGAGTTTTTTTTTTAAAAAAAAAATACAAAATATAATATAGAAAAATGGACAAAACCCACACACACAATGATCCAAAAATTTCGAACCCAAACTTTTCTACCCGCCGATTTTTTGGGCAGTTTTTAACCGAACCGGTTCTTCCCTTTCACGAACCGGTCACCAGTTGTGTCTGCTCGCCGAACCGGTCACCGGTTGTACCTGTTCGTCGGAACGGTCACCGGTCGCATCCGTTCGCCGCCATCAGACACAACGGTTTGCCGCAGGTAATTGTTCATCGTGACAGGTCAGTGTCCATAAATAGACACTGATTCATTCAAAAAATGTATCCAGTTTTTCTGCACTTAAACTCTGCCGGAATTTTTCTTCTTCCGGTTTGCATATTCTAGTTCATACTCCGGTGTGGTTTCCTCTGGCATTTTGTTGTTTTCGTTTGGGCTGTTGATTGGTAGTGCCGCCACTCTTCAGATGAAATCCTTCTATCTTAGAAGACAAGTGTCCATTAACCTTTGGCATCAATGAGGGGGCAAATTGTCTTAAGGAGACACGTTCTGTGGGCTCGGATTTATTCCTCTGATTCTGCATACTTTATTTCTCTGATACTGTTTGTTTCATCATTCTGTCTTCATTATCTGACAAGTAAGACTGTACTTTATTTATTATTTTTATAATTGCACAGTCATAATTCTGATCATCTACCTCCTCTGCTTTATACACGGGTTCAAATCTCTTAGTGATATAACATCACCCACTATCTTAAATAACAATGCTGTCATTATTTTTCTTCCTTCTCTAAACCTAAGTCTCTAATCTTCTCACATCCCTACCATTTTTATATTGTTAGGCCGTGTGCCGTCTCTTTTTGGTTCAAATATCTTACCCACTTTGTAGCAAGTGATTCTGATTGTTTCTTGATGTTGATGCAGATTTGTAAAATAATTTGAAATTAATATATTTTGTTTTTATTTCTCATTGTGTAACCCTTTGTTTAAGCTGATGGAAGCCACATAGCTTGTGCATTAATACTACAGGGTCATTTAAATAGGTTGAAAATGAGCCAACCCGCGAACAATTTTTGAGCCAACCCGCGAGCTATTTGTTCAAGCCAACCTGCGAGCCAACCCTAACCCGACTCTGGTCGGGTTGTGTTGGATTTTATGGCTCATTTTTTTTCGAGTCAACCCTAATCTGACTCATTTTTTCGGGTTGAATGCGGGTTAGGTTAGGCCGGGCCGGGTTGGCTCGTTTTGCCAACCCTAAATCAAACTTATAATTTTGGCTTACACGGGCTAGGAGACAATGCTGATCTTAATTTTTTTTACAGAGAACTAATCTATTTAAGCTAAAGCTATGCTAACGTAACCTATTTACAATCCACTCATAACAAAAACTCTTTTGTAATATCATTATCGCCAGTGGCGGATCCAGAACATGGATGAAGGGTGGGCACTAAGAAGTTCAAGTACATATATTTTAATAACCAAAGTATATTACAATAAAAATAATTACAATGTCATTCTTCTGGGCCTTAATAAGCTGAGCAAATGCAAGGTTCCATTTTGGTGTTGTTAAGGAATTATTGGTTATATGATAACAACTTGTCTTAATTTGTTACCCATAAAAAAATCAACTTATTTGAATAATGTATTGTGCAATCAAACATATACGAACAATCAACCACAATATATCTATCTATAAAAGTAAAAAAAGGAAAAAAAATAAAAATGAATTCAATTCAATTGAAAATTTCCACTATAATGTAGCCGTATTAAATAACAATAAATAAATAAGGTAATGGTGAAAAAGTGAGAATACATGGGATTTGAATAACGACAGCATATTTATCGTATTTATGGGTGCATGGATTTCCACGAGGGGATGCCATTGCCCACTGGTGCAACATTATCCTCTCTATCTCTTTCCTGAAGTTACTCTGGCTACTTCAAAGCATAGAGGCGTTACAAGGCACTACAACGTGTACAGAGAACATAAAAATCCAGCCTTTATTTGTTGCACCTTTGAAAGGATCACAAAAAAAAGTCAAAAAAGATCCAACCCATTACTGTTATATAAAAAAAAAGATCCAACCCATTACACAAAAAGAAATGAAAATGCAACTTCAAAAATCATATTCAAATAAAGAGAACAAACCAATCGTATATAGCTCTCTCCTCTCCATCTCCGATGACTGCTGTTATTAGGTTGAATTTGGTCTAATGGAGGGGGTCAAGTACTCATGTCACTGGCTATGGGTGGAGGAGAAAAAGTAAAAAATAAAATAGGAGAAAAATAAGTTTTTAAATGAATGGTATTTTCATGTCAAATTTTAAAGAGGACACTTGCCTCCTTCTCTTTGTCTTGGGTCCGCCTCTGATTACCGCCTAATTGATAACTATCGTGCTTGAAGTCTACCACTAGACGTTGATCAATTCCATTTATTATTTTTTGACCGAAATGGACGGTGCACACAATGACACAAAGGTAGGTCAACCAATTTGCCCAAGACTCATTTTACTTCATGAGAATGATCATTTTATTATTATTATTTTTTAATACCAACATGCCATAAATTTCTTTTTTAATTATTTATTAATAAATCAATTATTAACAATTGATATGAATATTTTGTTTTTTCGTTCTACGAATTTAATTATTAAAATTAAATTTATTAATGTATCAATGAATTACATGATAGATTTCATCCCTTCAACTTCACACCTCCGCATATAATTTTAGTAGCTATTCCTTACTCAGCAGAATCCTGCTTAATTTGTAAACCTCACTAGAGGAGTTGTGCGATTCTTTTTTCAGCAAATTAATCATTGCACGAGAAACAATCATGGCATGTCAGCTAAACTTGGTTACCAAAGAGAACACGGTCCCGGCATGGCATGTGACGGGCTTAAGGATCACTACTTTGATTGATATGATGGTTTAAGTGGAAGCCATAATTCCATAAAGCAGCCAGGGCCTCTAAAAATATGCCAACACCAACCCCTTCTTGTCATTACATCAAGTAATTAACTAATTAGGCAAAAAAAATTCATATATAGAATCTGTACTGTTAACTAAAAACTTCTGAAGATTTTGACCGACAGAGAGAGATAGCTCCTGAATGCTGTGTTCTCCAATCTCAAGCGAGTCATATGATTCATATGTTGTTGTATATATGTCATAATCAAATAACTCAATGATATATCTTAAAGGGAAAACGTCCGTTTACAAATTTTTTTGAATTTTTTTTACAAATTACATTATTTTTTTCTAAGAGAACATAGTATAGTTTACAAAAATTTGTATTCTCCTAAGAGAATATAGTATAATTCGTAAGAGTTTATAAATAAAATTTTTTTTGTAAATATAACCTGTACTTATCTTAAATCATGCATCCAGAACGGGATGGGAATGGGGACTAGTGGCATGATCCATATCAAGTTTTCATGATGGAATAATGGGTCAGTAAATGCAGGGTCATCAAGGAGCATGGGGAACCATGTAATAAAAAAGTGATATTTTCATGTTCTGCAGTCTCTGTACAAGGTAATCTTCGAGACCTGGAACTTTCAGTTCATCCTCCTTGGCTAAGGACCAACAGGGCAAGCACATAAAACAAAAAGCTAAAACTGACTCGGACAGCTGTCTCTTATCCTTTTCTAAATAAATTCCAAGCATTTATTGATTTTTCAAAGAGTAAACACCCTTTCGTAATATTTATGAAATCCTTTTTAATTCTTAGCAATAAAAAAGGATTAAATTAGTCCTTAAAATGATGAAAAAAAACCAAGGAATACTTATTTCAATTGATAGAAGGATTAAAGTGACCCATTTTTCATAATTTTAGGGACTAATTTGGTCCTTTTTTATTACCATGGACTAAAAAGAATTTCGTAAATATTATCAGGGAGAAAAATGATGTTTACTCTTTTTCAAAAGATGTGGACACCACTGTCATATTAGTAATATTTTGATTTTATTAGAATTAATTTTTTTAATAAAAGTTATTTATATTCGGGAATGATATTTTAAAAGTAAGTTTAGAAGAATTGATTTTCTCTAAAAATATAATGTAAAATTACTATTCATATTTTCAAAAAATTTATAAGTGTCACATTAAATTAATTTTATTCATTAAATTAATCAGCACTCTATTTATGGAGCAAACTTACCGTGGGCCGGGACTTAAAAAAAATTAAGTGGGACTGAGGTTAGGGAAAGAGAGAAAATGTCGAGGAGAGAGGAGAGAGAAAAAAAATAAATAAATAAAATTAATACAAGTGTCAATTTTTTAGGGGAAGGACTACGGTTGTCTCGAAACATATTAAAAAATTCCCAATCATAGGAATCACCATGCGGTAAGGTTGGAGCAGCTCCAGATGGACAAAAAGCAAGGTGGTTTGGGGATCATCAATCTTAGAAAGCAAAATGAAGCTTTCCTGCAAAAATGTGCCTGGAAGTTAATTCAATCCCCTGACCACCTGTGGGCTCAAGTGCTAGTGGCTAAATATGGCAGAAATAAAGAATTGTTAAAGGAGGTATCTTCTAAACCGTATGATTCTCATTTATGGAAAAGTTTATGCAAAGTCTGGCCAGATATGTTAAGTAACATCTCTTGGCAGATTGGTAATGGGAAGAAGGTTGATTTCTGGAAGGATGATTGGGCTGGTCTCAACACTAGCTTAATTTCGTTAGCAATTGTTCCTCCTTCAGCTGAGACTGTTGATCTCAAAATAAACCATAATACTTTCTCTTCAGGAGAGGGATGGAATATGCACTTTCTCTTTAACCATTTTAATGAAAGTGTAGTAAACCAGATTATGGCTATTCCTCATCCTGATGGGGAAGCAGGAGAGGACTGTGTTAGCTGGAGAAATTTGCTTCCAGGTCAGTCTATAGTTAAATCGGCTTATAGAAATCTGACCTGTCATAACTCCCTCTCTAGTGATAGCTGCTGGGACCGGATATGGAGTTGGAAAGGGAAAGAGAGAGTTAAGCTTCTTTTGTGGAAAATGCTCCATGGTAGGATGCTAACTAAAGACTATATCAGCAAATGGAGTGATTCCTCTAATAGCTGCCCCTCTTGTCCTGACCTAGCGGAGACCCTGCTCCATGCTTTTAGAGACTGTAATAAAGCTAAAAAGGTTTGGCTAATACCTTTGTTGCATCCTCTTCCTCCTGGTTTTTTCACCTCAAGCTGTTCCAAAGAGTGGATTATCCTCAATTTGAATATAAAGAATACCCATGCCAAGGACTGGAGGGACTTTTTCTTTACCGTTTGTAATTTCTTATGGTATTGGAGAAATAAAGAGCTTCATGAAGGCTTTGTAAAGAGACCTGAAGACCCTTCTCCTTGTATTGCTGAATCAATTGGAGAGTTAAGGTGCTGTAACAGAAAATGGTTAACAAAAGTTGATCCTATATACCCCCATCAGATCCTCCCCTGCCTGGATTGCTCCAACTCAAGGTTCTTTAAAATTAAATGTTGATGGTGCAGTTTCTAATGAGAGAGCTGCATGTGGGGGATTATTGAGAGACTGGGAGGAGAATTGGGTTTCTGGTTTCTCTGTCTTTATTGGTTCTTGCTCCCCTTTGCAAGCTGAACTCTGGGCTATTTTACATGGGTTGGAGTTTGCTTGGAAATCTGGTTGGAAGAAAATTATTCTTGAATCAGATTCTGCTCAAGTCATTGGCCTTCTTACCATGACTGGTAATGACACTCGAAAGCTACCTCTGGTAACTAAGATTCGAGTTGCTCTCAATAAGGATTGGTCTGTCTTGTTGAAGCATATTTCTAGGACCTGTAATCATTGTGCGGACTGGCTAGCGAAGAAAGCAATGGATGATCCTTTTGGTTTATCCACTATTACATCCCCTCACAGTGAGTTACTTAATCTTCTTACTGCTGATATGCTGGATCCGGGAGTCATCACTCCAGCTGCAAGATGCTGAGTTTATTTCTTCTGAGTCGATGGTTTTTAATTTTCTTTCTGTCTTGCTTTTTCCTGTTATTGTTTGTTTTCTTTTGTTTCGTTTTGTCTGTTTCGTGGGGCAATGCCCCATGTATTTACCAAAAAAAAAAAAAAGTATTTACTGTTGAAAAGGTGAAAATAGGGATGAAATAATGGGTAAATAAATTAAAAAAATTAAGCATTTATTTTATTTTGTGCCACGTTGGTAAATGTGGCAAATAGGGGTGTTAACGGGCCGAGCCGAGCCGAACCTTGATATTAACAGGCCAAGCTTGTATTTAAACGTGTCCGACTGGCCTTAGCCTCTTACCTGTCACGAATATGATATTGGCCTGTGGCCTGGTTTATTTACAAAAAATAAAAGCCTGTGTGAAGCCTGTCTTAGCCTGTTAGTATGTTAAAGAATAAAAATAAGAGAACAGAATTCCACAAAAAATCAATTTCCAGATAGAAACCTTAGCTTCCAAATTGCAGCAATAATTTACAAAGTCTACAATAAATAAATAAAAATTAAAGTGAGAGAAGGTAGATGAAGGATAATATAGAACAACACTAGTAATTTGGAAGCTGTGCACAGTGGAACGAATGAGTTTTTATGACTTTGTTTGTGTGAAGGAGGATGAAGGATAATATAGAACAACACTAGTAATTCCATAAATATACATAAATTCAATATATATCCAAATAGCATAATATAGAACAAAATCATTCAAAAAGTCTGTTAAACCAATAAAATGGGGTGAAATAAATTGATGAGAGATAGAGTTATTACAAGTAGTATAAAAAATATAAATAAATATGGGATAGGTTATTGTGCCTACTCCCTTTTTGCCTACCTTTACCTACCCCTCTCATCACCGTTGAATTACAATTTGATCTAACGGTTCATATTCAAAACATAAATAAAACCCTTCTACTCTTTTCTCTCTCTCGCGCTCTCCACCCTCTCTCTCTCAGACTCCACCCTATTCTCTCCTCCCCTGCAACGAAGAAGACGTATCCTTCCTTCTTTATTCACACCTCAGATTTGAAACAACTACTCAAGTGCCAAGTTTCTCTGTAAAAAAATTCAAGCAATTTTTTTTTTTAAAAAAATCCAAAGCAAAACCAGAATCCAAACAAAAAAGAAAGGTGAGCAATGCAATTACCTTTTCTGCAAATGTTTTCAAGAATTTTGCATAGACGAATCAGATGAACTATACCTCACGATCGATGAGCATGTCTATTAGTCGATGAAATTTAATCAACAATATAGCTTCCTGTAATGAAATTTAATCAACAATATTAGACGATCCATGAATGTGCTATCACAATCCGTTGCTTTTTGAAATTCAGGGGAAGTTAGATGAAATTCAAGGGTGCTTTTCAAGCTAGATGATTTAACAAATTCAGAAATTTAACCAAAATTCACAGTTACAAGCGCGACATACATCAGTGATGAAGGCATAAAAATTTCAATTAGGTATAGCATAGGAAGAGAGAAGGGGGAGGAGAAAGAAAGGGGAGGAGAGAGAAAAGAGGTAAAAGTGTTTCATTTATGTTTTCAATATGAAACGTTAGATCAAATTGTAATCCAACGGTGATGAGAGGGGTAGGTAAAGGTAGGCAAACAGGGAGTAGGCACAATAACCTATCCCAATAAATATTTATATACTAGGCTAGCCTGAGAGGCTCTAAGGTCGAGCTTCTGAATTAGATAGAGCCTGAGGCCTTCTTATTAAACGAGCTTTTATACAAGTCCAAGCCTGGTTCCAACACGAGCTTTTATTAAACGAGATAAGGTCTTTATGAGCTGAGGCAAAAACCCCTGAAAGGCCCTGTCTCGTTTACCACCCCTAACGGCAAATGTCAAGTAGTCAAACGCCGCATTTCTTGTAGTGATAGGGAATCAATTTTCTACAAAACCCATTATTAGATTACAATACTCTCCAACAAGATGGTCAAGAAGTGGAACATCCAATCTCATCCGACATAATTCATTCTGCAACAAAAGGAATAAAAAAAATAAGACATGAAGGCAAGATTGACATGAAAATTAAATAAATCACCAATGCAGCGAAAAATTAATGTGCAAAGAGATTAAAATCATCATTCAGTCATATTTTGCATCAACTACAACTATTTTTCTTTCTCCTCCTTTTATGTTCCAATTCTTGTAGCCCTTACCTCTGATAAGATGATGAGACTGTTCCTTACCTCTGACAATATTGTGCTTTATTCAGAATTTTTTTGCCACGCAATACTAAAATGATTTTATGTAAATGATATAGCTAATTAAGCTAAGCTATCTCATCAGATACTATAAATAGATCTACCATGTCCAAGTTAGCCATCTATTTAGCTTATCAATTTTATAGATATTTAGCCATCTATTTAGTGAGAGTATAGTGATATGAATACAAAAAGTTGGAGAGTGCGTGTATAAAAGGTCAATGGAAATTGCAACATGCATGACAAACATATCAGAAGCACAGGGATTTGTGTTTAGCACCAATCGGACGGCTGAGACAAGGGAATACGCAAAACACGTGAATGCATGATATAACATGCATGAGCATGATTGTTCTTCTCATAAGACAAATTAATTGATACATGCATGTACTCTCTCTCTATATGAATTCAGGTACACTTATATTTACAAACTTTTTTGTTTACAAACTCTTATAAACTAACTATTTTCTCGCAGAAGAACATTGGTTACACTATGTTCTCCCGGAAGAAGATAGTGTAATTTGTAAAAAAATTCCAAAAAATTTATAAACGGATCATGTCCATGAGATCATGTGCAATTATTGCGTACCCGAGTTTGCTAGAAAGAATAAGTTGTTAATACCCATGAATATATATATTTCGGACATGGGGTTTTTTTTTTTTTGGTGAAAACTCTTCAGCCTTTTTGAGTAATACGACAGTTGGAAAATTTAAGATCCGATAATTGTTTACTTTAGATTTATTTATTTTCTTTAATGTGCATTTGGACTCTAATGACTGGAAAATTCTTGGCCGAACCATTGATCTGCAAACCATATGGTCCACATATATTTCGGACATGGGGTTTACGAACTGAAATATTCAGAATCTAAATCACTAGGTCCATCACATAGTGGACTATGAATACGATCCACTTAAAAACACCCTATTCTAATAATCCGTTCATATCTCACGATTATAAATGTAACGTTTAGATACTAGACTATCTTACGTTGAGGATCCATAGAGTATATATAGACTTATCCTGTGGTAGCGAGGTGAGTTTTTGCTTTACATTATATAAAATCTGTGAATAAATTTATTCTAATAGTAATAACAACCACCTATATGTATAATGTCCAATAACATTCATAAGAGACAAGTAGTGGGGTCCATAGGTTAGCTAAGAAGTCGAGCAAATAATTTCCTTGAAACGTAAGTGTAATTAATATTGAACTATTTCATAGACCATCTTGTAATTTTTGTATATGTAAAGCCAATTACCCATTTCCCCAAGAACAGGTCACGAGTATTCTGACTTTCTTTCAATATGAATGTATATCGATTGGCAGAACACGTATAAACATGGGGCCCGATTGCTATAATAAATTTTCTTATTTAGAGAATTCGATTTCTTTATTTGATGATGTAACATTTAAGCTCTTATAATTGGAGAAAGTATAGCTTAAATGAAAATAGGATTAATTAATAAAAAATTATTAAAGTGAGATTCTGGAAGACACGAAAAAGAGAATGAAGATAATCTCCAAGAAGAAGTTGATTAGTCCAACTTTGGAATGCCATAGCTGTGGAGAATGAACAAGTAATCTGATCATGGGAACCATTATTGCCGAAAGCTATAGCATGTGGACCAAAAAAATGAAGATATAATGAGGAAAAACGTCAAGAATTAATATGATGATGAAATTTAATTTAAAGATTATACAGTTGAAACTTCGCAGGTATATATATATATTTATTAGTTCTTCCCTTGGGTATTTGAACTTTCTGAAGTTATAACTACTCCAGCTGCTGTCTCGGAAGAAGTATGCTGCTGAGTCTGTGAATCTGATCACGACCAACCATAATTAATAATAATCACATTATGTTAAAATAGAAGTAAATAAACCATATTAATTGACAGGACCTTCCATACACATTTAGGATGTGTAATTTGTTGGAGGAAGTGAAAAATGAAAATGCCAAAAATATAAAGAAAAAAGAAGTTATAATATTAATTTGTTCTGGTGGCTGTATTTGTTTAAAATAAAAACTTACAGCAGTGATAGTATATAACATGCAACGTGGGCCCAATGCATGAATACAAGGAGAATATTTTTAATGCATCAGATGTATTGAATTTGGTACATCTTTTTTTTAAATTTGATAAAATTTGTAATGTGGTGGGAAATAAAAAATTCAAAAACTGTGAAATATTTTCTATGAAAAAAATATGTATCGAATTTGATACCTCTGATGCACCAAAGATATTCTCCGATAATAGAGCATTTGACTGCATCTTTGAGGAAATTACCACCACATTTCCTTACTGAAACGACACATGCATTCACATTTACTTTACATGATGACCCTCTCCCTCTCTGTCATGACTTTGTTCCACATTGACCCATACATTATATACGGTTCATGGCACAACCGAGACAGCTCATTCACATGGGGCAGGAGTTGCCCATGTGGACCCCCCATGGCCACATATGTTACAGCCAAATCATAATAATATATATAATATATAATATTTTTTATTTTGGTGTGTCAGTAAGTGCATCATGATTCATAAATCTCTGTGCACTTCTCTCTCTTTCACCCAATTTCTGTGTGTGGGCATGTGTATGTTTTTGAGTGAGATATACACATTCATGTAATAAGCAAGAATATTAAAAAAGATCAAAGGGTAAAGTAATTGAATGAAGAGAACAGAAAAGTACCACTAGGGGAAGGAGGGGGTTGCCTTATTGCTGTTTGTTGAGGAGGACGATATGCAGAGAAGGATCCTTCCATGGGTGTAGGGTAGTATAGATAGGACGGTCCAGCTGGTACGCGATGTGCTTGGGGTGTAGAAAATGTGCCCCTTGGTGCTTGCACAGAATAACCATAGTAATATGGGGATCCCATAGTTGAAGATGATGGTCCATAGAGTTGTTGATAGTATTGAGGTTGCTGAATCTGTTGGTTGTACAATGTTGCCTGTGCTCATTCAAACATTAAGCTAACATTATCCAATTGACATCATTAAAAATTTACCATGTTGTTAATTGATTAGAGGAAGAGAGATGCTTACTTGGTGGTGGTGGTGGTACCCATATTCAGGAGTGTAGGTTGGGTAGCTGCAAATAGAGTTCAAAGGAATTTAATTACTAAGCAAGTATGGAAGGAAATACGTTAAATGCAATAGTGTATTTGTTTCTCTGAGAAGCAATGGCTCAAAATGGAAGGCTTCTATATTGTTGTGAACTGGTACTGAACTTAAATATGTAAGGTTTTCCGGTAAATCCGGTGAGGAAAGAAGCCATTAGTATCACTAGCCTTGGTTGTCGTGTGGGACCCCAAATTCATCAATGTATAATCAGACTTAGTACTATATATTGTGTGCTTGCTTTGAGGTATGGTAAGCATTGTCCCTAACATGGAGTGGATCCTCTCATGTGAAAAAATGATCATTTGATCATATTCTTTGATCACAATCACTCATTCATGATGAGATAAGAGAGAGAAAAATATATAATTTTTAAATAAGTGGTTATGATGAAATAACATGACCACATAACAATTTTTTCACATTAGAGGATCCACTCCCGATTTAATTAGTTATGACTCACTTCTGTGCTGGCTTCCTTTTTTGTGGCTCAAAGCATTATGAACATGTTGCCCATAAAGCAGAAAAAGGAAGAAATAAAGCATTATAAAGATTTTACCATAAAAATAAAATAAAAATAAAGCACGGTAAAGAATGGTCAAGGTAGAATCCAAAGATATGGAAGATTTTGCATGCACATATAAAGTATATGAAGTCTCATGGGAAATGTCAAGGCAGAGTTTGAGGAAAGAAAATCATGAGCTACTCCCTATTAAGTCATTCAATTTCTGATAGAACCAAGGAATTAATTATGCTTTGGTAGAAGTTTCTGGGCGACTCAAGAAGTTGAATAACGTTCAGAATCATCATATTTTATTTTGCAAAAAAAACTTTTGCTCTATAGTAAAGGTGAGACAAAAAAAATTATTGTAAAATTTAATATCCAAAAATTTAGAAAAATATCAGTGAAGAAATATGGAAAATGTTAATATACCACATTCTAATAAAAGGGGAAGAGGTTGAAACACCTTACAAAAGGAACAAAGATACATGTTGCCATATAAATTGAAAGAAAGAAAAGATCTTATCTTATATACTTCTTGTATTCAAAGCTAAATTTATATACTGTGCTTTCCACATTCCTTAGGAAATGAGTCTATGAAAATGTTAATATATAAGAGTAATTTCCCTCTGGTTTTTGTTTTTGTTTATATGTACATCATTTTCTTGTCAAGAGTATTTTGTAATTCCACAACCAATACATACAGTTTTATAAGACAACAATATAATTGCTGGTAAGAAAATGACTTGATGGTACAGGACATGCAAAAGTACCGAGAGCCAAGGGATTTTATCATGTACAAGATTATAAACCAAATTAATTGATGCAGGACCACAGTGTCAGACAAAAATATGTACATGCATTGCCACGGATTGCATATCTATTAATCTGAACCTATTATTACTAGCATTTCTACCATAACCATATAAGTCTCTATATCTAAAATATATGTTACAAAAGTAATGTTTCTGATTGATAGGTTGAGTCTACATGTACCCCATCTTCTTAGGCCTTCTTTAATTTATGATACATATAATCCAACAACTTTTTTCATACATTACATTTTCACACGATATCTTTAATGACACCTTCCGCTTACAGAAAAAAAAAAAAAAAAAGGCAGAGAAAAATTATCTCCCTTTTCCTGTTTTTTAATTTTTCTTTTTCAAAAGGATAACATGTAAAGGTGTAGTGTGCGTGTATATATATATATATATATATATTAAAGTAGGGTTTTATAAGAGTCATATGTTTAGAAAAAATTAGATGTAGAACCCATAGACGGATTCGTTTGGTGTGTAGGAAAATTTGAATTTTCATTTTAAATGAGAAATATAAAATGTTGTATATATATATATATATATATATATATATATATATATATATATATATATATATTAAAGTATTAATGTGTTCTTTCAAGCTTCAATATAAAAAGAAAAGTACACATTATGACACTAAAAGAAAAACATATTCATGCTTGATATCAGATTGGAGGATCAGAAGTGTCTGAAATGCAATTGATTAAGCTTAATGGGGATTAAGAAGAAGGAGGAAAATGCATATAATGGTTGATGATAAGGGAAACTTCGCCCTTGTACTTTAGAGTGACATGATATATGAGGATTTTCACGCTGACACCGAGACCTACTGTAGTTGGAAGGAAGCAGTCAAGAGACATATGGAGACAGCAATGTGTGCGTCTATATGCAGTTCTCAATTAATAGCATGGACCAGTTCCTTTGACTCTGAGAGACATTGGTAATAAATGGCTACAGTTAATGAACAAAGCTAACTCACTCACCCATATGGTGGATACAGCATTGGCGGAGGCGGAGGCAGTGGCGGTGGCCCTGCAGCCGGAACACCACTATACGACGCCGCACCTGGTGCTCCTTGAAATGGACTCCTTCCTGCATTACCACCCCACCAAAAAAAAGTTCATTATTTTTCATGGCAAAGGAATCAAAAGGCTACATATAATGATTCAGTTCCAAACATTGTAGAATAGGCAAATAAAAAAAAACATGTAAATTGACCTCTGGGTGGTGATGGTCTAGGCCGTCCTAGAGAAGCAATGTTACAATTTGCTCTTCTTCCATCTATTACTGGGTTTGGATCAGAACAGGCCCTTCTAGCTGATTCTGGATCACGGAATGTTACCTATTCATTGTGTATATATATAGGACACGTTTGTATATAATAAGGGTCAAATCAAACAAACACATTTTGCTGTGACAAAAGGAAAAATAAAAATAAAAATCAAGCTTGGCCTTTAAGGCAGAATAAGAGTTATAGAGAGAGACATACGAATCCGTAGCCTTTAGATTTTGCTGTGTGTTTATCAGTGATAATGACAGCTTCAAGAATGTCTCCGAAATGCTCAAAATATTTGCGCATTTCTTCAGTTGGAGTCTCCCATGCTAGTCCTCCAACAAACACCTTGGTGAACGTTGTGTCTCCGAACTGTGATCGGTAATGTGGGTAAGCCATGGCATCAAAAGAGGAAATGGGTGTCCTTGTTTATGCATTAAGGCTTGGCTTTTCGCTCATTTAAGCTAAACTCTGCGTTTTCTTCTCGTATCTAGTCATTATCTGCCATTCCTCCATCAAAGTCTCTTCTTTCCTTCTGGCTTCCGCTCTATGTGTTTGTTTGTGTGCTTGCGCCTAAATTTCCACCCCCACCGTTCAGCAACCCCCTCTTCTTCTTCTTTTCACAATAGAAGAATCATTGAATTTGAAGAGCCTCAGAGAAAAGAAAAAGAGAGGTGGGTGTGGTTTATTATGATGACGTGGTATCGTTATTATTTGATGGTTGTTTTGTTTGGAACAGAGGCGTTGGTTAATTAACACAAAAAAATATTAAAAGGATAAAAACAAGTGTTATAGTATTAAAAAAATGCTGACACAGAGAGAGAGAGAGAGAGTTCTGACAACTGCAAACTCTAATTTGCTGGCCAAAGAGAGAAGAAGGGAAGGGAGGGGACTTTGTAGTATCACAATTCACAAGTGACAGCTGCATTACTATCTCCCATGGAGTGTGTCCTCTCTGTCTCTGCATTAATAAACTCTCCCACCATCCAATCAATATTCTGTTTTCACTTAAACTATTCATACTTGCTTGTCCTTCTGTTGTGTTCTTCTCCCACTCATTTCTCATTTCTGGCTTCTCCTTTTCTGTGTACCACATTGCACAGAAAAATATTTTGTTAATTTTAGTATTTTCTGTTTTTTTTTTTTTTTTATTGTTCATCCTTATTAATTTACTGTTAACAAACAAAAGGATGATTGTAAAAATATTGGGTTTCCCAACAACAAAAGCTATGGACCCTCTGATCTCATCACATGGCCCTTTTTTTTACATGAAAAGAAGAAATTGTGTAATTGGTAAGAAGGGGGTGCGTGCTGTGGTTGGCAGCTTTGGTTTACAGAAAGGTTAATGAGGTGAAATTTTTATTCAGTCCAGTTCCTTTTTCCAAGATGTTTGTTGCAGCAAAAGTTATGCATATATGTTGTGTAAATTAAAAACACTAATTTAATTTTCAATTTGATCTCACCCATTTCCTCTACCGTGCCTTTAGTTGGTTAATTATATCTGACTATAGACGCATGTGCTCGGGTAATTAAACTGTACCAATCACAGTTACACTTTATTTCTTTATGCTGGGACCAAAGTATATCGCACATGACCCCAAATCCGCTAATTATAAGCTATCACAGAGGAAATCAATCAAAATGAATGGGAACAGTTACGGTTAGGTTTGAAAGAGAGGGATATACTTTCGTTCTTTATTGGTTGAAATAGATATATCTTAATTAGTGCAGGATAAGAAGTCATGTGCAATGAAACCATTGAGCTGCTACGATAAAAACAAAATTAAAGACTGGTATTAGCTAATATAAGATCCATCACCATCGTATCATTCATTCCCTTATCAATCATGTCATTAACAATTGTTAATATCGAACTAATATCCCGTTTATTTTATCACTAATGGTAGACCATTATCTTGTCCACAAAGTCACCTCTCCAGGCACCAAATTAACAAGACTTTTCAAGTATAATTTGATCATACATGTTTGGCACTCCCCAATTTTTCTAGATATTGGCTTTAATGATCAATATAGTTTTTTTCTTTCTTTCTTTTCTGTATTGACTTTATGTTAGTGAGACAAGGCAGCCATTCACAGGAACACGCACCCACCAACAGCAAACAACAGAACACACACACAGAGAGAAAGAAAGAGGCAGAAGTAGTCATTATCTAGCTTGTTGCCAGCGTTAGGGACGAGGAGACAGCTATAAGGACCCTGTGGCTTTTATGTTAAAAAAAAAAAAACCCTGCAAAACAAGTGAGTCCGTGAACTGGCAGTCCTCTCCACGTGGGGTCCTATCAGTGTTGAAGAAATATGAGCTGGATTTCCATCTACTTGTTTTTAATACTCTTTAGGTGGTGTTTGGTTGGGAGGGATTTTGGAGGGATTTTAGAAACACCATGTTTGTTTCAACATATTTCTTCAAAAACCCATCTATCCACGAAGTATGGATTTATGAGAAATATAGATATCCGCACTGTTCAAAAACCCAATTTGAAGGTGGGATTTTCGGAAAACCGGTTATCTCACCTTTAATGCACTGTTGATTTCATAAAGCTACCTAATTTTCCCAGTAAAGTTTTTCCCCACCAAACAACTTTTTTTTACATTTTTCTATCTATTTCACTTTATCCATCTTTCCAATCATTTCTCTATCTATTACATTTTCCTACTATTCTAAAAAAAATTCTCATACCAAACACCCCCTTAAGGGATTTTAGGACGGAACTTTGACATTATAGATGATGAATAAATCTTTAGTGCTACTATAGCACCTAAATTCAGTGCATCTCAGAAATGAGAGCATTACATATCAGAAGAGAGAAAAAAATTTGACAGATGAGAGAGAATTTTGACTGACATATAACATTCTCATTGGTTGAGATGTACTGAATCTTTGGTGCTACAGTAGCACTAAATATTTATCCATAGATGACACCCCCCAACCTGGCTTTGATCAACCAACATCCACCAATCAATGGCCATTTAAGGCTAATGCAACAAGGCTTCGGCATATAAAGCATCCTTTCTTTCATATTCTTTTCTTCCTTATAGACTTCCACTTTGGGATCTCGTATTTCATTTCTTCACTTCCAAATGATGGTTTCTTCTTTTTGCCATTGACTCCATCTCTCCCTCTTTGATAAAAACCGTCCAGAAAGTGAAATCCTTTCCATTTCGCAGGAACAGGATCGTAATAACATCCAATGACTACAATTGTCAACTAGCCTCATTTTATTGGTTAATGGTATTCAAACAACATCACCTTTTTGTCACAAACTAGGATAAAGACCTTTCACAATCTAATCAGCTAAAAGAAAGAATCTTCTGTAATGATGTCTAAAAAAATTGATTACTTAATGAAAATTTTTGCTATGGTATTCATCTAGATAAAAGGACATTGTGACTTCTACAGTCCCAATTCGAGGTATTTGAGGCACAACCCAATTCGACCTTACAGTCCCAAGTTTGTCCCTTAATATACATTGTGACTTCTACAGTGCAGCAACATCAACATCACAAATCAATTGACAAGAATAGCAGAGGCATCCAGATCTATTGGATGGAGCCTCAACCTCATTCACCTATGAACAATAAATTTACAGGACGTATGTTGGAAATGGAACTGTGAAAAGTTACCCCTTTTATGTCTTTGGTCATCAAATATCTAAGATGAAGTTTTGGAAGTTATTGTTGGCAATTATATAATAAAAACCATTCTAAACGTTTTTCTTGTTCTTTTGGCGGTATAAAAGTAAAAGGAAATAAACGACAGAATGAATTATTGAGACACCATCCACTTTACCACCTCAGAATCTCAATGGTCCTCTTGTCTCCAAGAGGTCATGGACTACCTTTCTAGCCACACACAAAAAAAAATAAAAAAATGTCACTTGCTTCTAGATATACTGAAGTACAGTTGTTCTTCACTGAGTATGACTTGATGTAAATACAAATAAACTGTCATTGTAAGAGTAGCTATGAAATTGACCAGCCCAATTAAGTAGCGCTTGTGTATCAAAACACAAAATCAAGTTATATGATAACTTGTACTCTATTCTGATCCTACTCTAAATGTATGAGATTTGGAGTCCTAGGTCGGAAATATAAGATCTGGTGTGGGCTTTATATGAAATTTGAACTCTCCCATATCATGAGTTAATTTTTTTCGTGTGAGACTCTTCCAAGATTCATATCAATTGATATCAAAGGAGAGCCTTTCACTAATCAGTGTCTATGTTTCTGTGACTTAAAAAAAAATTCTGAAAATTATTTTATAGTGTATGATGCGTGACAGAAAGGTTCTATTATGGAAGCAAAAACAACCAAATAACATAGGTAACCCAATATAAATGATGTTTCCACTTACCACAATTACAAGAGAAGATGGCCCATAAAACGACGGGTTCAAGTTGCGGGCTTTGGACTTTATTTCAGGACGCCAAAATGCCAGATCCTGAACAAGTGTTCCGATGCCCCAAACTGGGTGGGTCACATTGTGCTTGGGCTAAAACCAAGACACCACCCGTGGTCCACTTTAGCAACTACTGAAAGAAAACCTAGAACAACTTAAAAATAGTATTATTATATCATTAATCCTTCAAATTGGGGTGGTGGCGCAGTTGGCTAGCGCGTAGGTCTCATAGCTCTGAGTTATCCTGAGGTCGAGAGTTCGAGCCTCTCTCACCCCAATCTATTTTATTTTTTTTATTGATTCAATTAAATTGTAGTAAGATTTGTTTTAGGAATCTAATTTCGGTTGACATTCATAAATAAGTATTTTCGACATAGTTTTATAATCCTACCATTTGTACATAGATCGTAAATTAGCAAGTTGTGGTCATTTTAACTCACAGAAGAGATGTTCCAGCTCATAACTATGGTGGGTGCCTGGATGGACATTAATTGACATTTGAATCCGGTCACAGTCACAGAAGAATCTGCAACTAATTTCAGGGTTTTGTGGGTTTAATTCTTCACATGATCATAATCTGACAATTTCTGTTGGAATATTTTCATTTTACATTTAATCTTCTTTGAAAAAAAATTACTAAATGAATAGGAAGACTCCCTTAAAATCGTTTTCTGAGTTTATTAAGGGAATGTCATTCACTTTAAATCATGTCACCATAAATGAGCCATAGAAATTTTATCCCATATTAAAGACCAAATATATATTTATTCAGTTTGAAATATAACTACTCTAATGATTATATTTTCAATTAAAAAAATGAGATATTTTACAGTTATTCTTTCTCTATCATGAACATATAATGAATAAGGGAGGAAGTTATGCATAAAGAGGAGACTTATTTTGGCGCTAAATATTAGGTGGGACGGAGGAGAGAGAGTGAAAGAGAGAGGAAAGAGGAGAGAGAAAAATAAAATAAAAAATAACATGTGTCAGGACCACCATGGTTCTTGAGCACAATAAAAATTTGCCTTCAACAGAGACCGACAAGCTAGCTCTCTACTTGCAGAGCATTGCGATTCTCAAACCCTAACAATTCTTTCTCTCTCTGATTCAATTTTTTTGTTCTTATATATTTGATTTTCTCGTTCTCACGAGCACTTGATCCCAATTCTCAAATCCTAATCACTCTTTATCTCTACTTACAGAGCATTGCCATATTCTCGAAAGGATGTTGAAGGATAGTTCTTCGTTGTCAAGATGTAATCAACAATACTGATTTCTTGTTTATTTTCTCTATGCTGTCGTTTGTATTCATATAGACATAGATCGTTAATCAATTTTCCTGTTTTTGTGCAGGAATTCACAACACTGTCTCAGTTTATAGTAACGAATCGACGAAATAAAGGTTTATATTTTTATTTTTGTGTTAAAATCACAGTATTTTTTTATTATTCTTGCCTTATTTTTTAGCTTGATTGTAATGCCAGCAAGCATTCTGATGGTAAAACTTCATAATTTTACTTTTAATGTTGAAATCTATATTATTAGTTTATGTTAGATTAGGATGTTTTGAATTTGAAATATTGTTGTAAAAGTTTAAATTAAATTTCTGTTTGTAACAAAGTATTCGTTTAGAGAGTTGTAGAGGTTTTTTAGGTCTTATAATTATTATGATTTGTATATAAATTCACCTCAATTGAAGAGGAAAGATATGAATGAAACATAAGTATTTTAGTATTAAGCCTTTTTATATGAGTGTTAGAGTGTATTTATACTTTTACTCATTTAAAAAAGTATTAACCAAATGCGAGCATAAATATGAAGTATGATTGGTGTGCTATAGGATTCCTATATTATATTTGGGTTTATTTTTTTATATTAAATGCAGATAAGTTATCTACATTGAAAACAAAACAACGTTTTGTTGAGGCAAAAGTCAAGATATTTTTTAATTATAATTTATTTCAAGATTATAAGAGTCTTTATCATTATATTTTTTTAATCTTTCAACTTAAAAAACGATATCAGAATATATCTTCGTTATGTTGAAAAGCCTGTATATTATATATTATTTTTGTGTATGTTTCCAATAGCCCAAACTTGTAGCCGTTTTTATATTATATGTAGATTGTCATCGCTAGATGAAGAGGAAGCAAAATAAACTTTGCTAGATGATAGCCCAAAGCATATCGCAATTAAGTTGAAGAGCAGTGACAACACGATGAGACAATATGAGATATTGTCAGCAAAAGGAAGCAAAAGAAAGGTGCAAACCTAAGCTCAAGGCAGGTAGTTAGGAGGCAATGCAGAGCAAGGGCCTGACTTGGCCCCTTGGGTGTTGGGTTTAAGCGACTCACTTTGATCAAATGTGGGAGATACAAGTGACCGAAACATGAGAGTTTAAGGTCATAACGCACAACATAGGGCATAACACACAAAAATTATCAAATAACTTTGGTTTTGTTTACAAGTCAGGTAAGGTGATTAAGTCTTAGATTCAGAAAAGGATGACAAGGATGCATGAACAAAATTTCTTAAAATTAAAAGAAAAGACTTGATTTAATGAGTGGTTATGGATCGAGAGGGATCTACCTAAGTTTAAGAGAGTAGGGGAAAGTGCCCAAATTACATGTCTGGTCTGACCTATATTTACAAAATAAAAGCTTTGGTCTTGGCCTATTAGTCTATTTAAGCCTATTAAACATTCAACAATTAAAAGAATAATTAAAATAATATTATTTTATTATTCAAAATTATTAAAATAATACTTTTATTTATTATATTTTAAATAAATAATATAATATAGGCCGGTCTTTAAGTTTATAGACCCGACATGTACAAAAAAACCTATGGCCAGTTTTCTAAATAGGTTTTTTAAAAGTCAAACATGTTCTATTTACTATTTGTAATATGCCAAGTCTAATCTAATATAAGCTAAGTTGTAGGCCGGCCTAGCTCATTTATTTCCCTACCCGCAAGTTTTCGAGCTTATATGGTAATAATATATCTAGTTTGTATTATTGCTCTCCTAATTTTGTTGTTTTTCTAAATATTGTAGTTGAGAAACTTGTATAATATATACTTAAAATAAAAAACAACTATAATTTTTATATATATTACTATTAATAGTATTATGTCATATAAATATAATATTTTATGGCCCGTCATTGTCTAACAATTCTTGGTAAGCCGATTTTGCCTCCATAAACCTATATTCTTCTGCCGTCACTGGTTGTGAATCTTGGCTAATAGCCTAATAGGATAATTGTTACATGTGAATTACAGATGCAGTTGATAAGAACTCTAATTATTTAATAATAACCTCATTAGTTAAAACTTCAAATGCACGAAAATCACCTTAAAAAGTGTTTAGAGTTTGATTTAAGTTAATAAAGAGCTAAACCTAATTATTTTTGAATGTGTCTGACAGTGCAAAATGCGTTGCCCTCTATTTTAAACCCACTGCTATGCAATTCTTTCTACATTTGAGGGCCATGGGCCACAGAATTTAAGGTAAATCTTATCTAAGCCAAAAATAGACAAAGTAGACATACAGGAGAAAATTATGACCCCCTCAACAAAGGCTCTTTTCATTCAACTGTAATATTCTCCGGCCACCTATCACACCATTTCTTTCACTACTCCTCTTTTCCAAGTTCTATTAGCTGCCAATTTATCTATTATGGCACTAGTCGTTATTCAAGTCCCAAAATCCGATAAAATCTAACTTGCATTGCCCTGATAATTTTTCATTACAAAAAAAAAGAAAAAAAGAAAAAAAAAAACCATGGACCCTCCTCGGATGTATATTATAAATTATATATGTAGCTATTATAGCCTGCCTCATTCACATGCAAATTATATCAATAATATCATTCTTTAACTTGACATGAATCAAAATCAGCTTCAGGCTCTACCTCTGCTAAGCAGCTTCCTTGGTTCAGCACCACAAGAAAGTTTACTACAAAACCAAAATCCAAAACCATGCCATAGTACTACTCAACCAGAAGATGTCACAGTGGCCTTACACATAGGCCTCCCTGACAATTCAAGTGGCTCCACCATTAATAATGGATTTGTGAATGCATCACCTCATGTTCCTCACAATTACTGGATACCAACTCAAGAGCAGATCCTCATTGGATTCAGCCATTTCTCTTGTCCTGTCTGCCTCAAAACCTTTAATCGTTACAACAACCTTCAGGTGCAGTTCTTTCTTATTTTAATTCATTCATCAGAACCTCTGGTACACATTGGCATTTTGAGTTTTTCACGTTCAATTATTGAGATTTTGAGGGATATATACATACATCTTTTAAGTGTAGTCTTCTCAACAATCCTATAGTCTTAGTCTATATAAAATAATGTTACTAAGCTCAGGGTTAACTTTGTGGCAGATGCATATGTGGGGACATGGATCACAGTATCGTAGAGGACCAGACTCACTGAAACGAACTCATCCACGACCCTTGTTAGACATTCCATGCTATTGTTGCTCAATAGGATGCAAGAACAACATTGAGCACCCAAGAGCCAAGCCTTTGAAGGATTTTAGAACACTGCAAACACACTACAAGAGGAAGCATGGTGCGAAACCCTTTACATGTCGCAAGTGTGGGAAGCCTTTAGCTGTCAAGGGTGATTGGAGAACCCATGAGAAAAACTGTGGCAAGCGCTGGCTATGTGTTTGTGGTTCAGACTTCAAGCATAAGAGGTCACTTAAAGACCATATAAAAGCATTTGGCTTTGGCCATAGCCCTTTTTCTTCATCTGAGAGCATGTAAGCACTTTATTACAAATGACATTGAAGATCTTGTCTCTCTAGTACTTAACAAATTGATAACTAAGAGACATGTTATTATAAATTACTAGAGAGAAGTATATTCTTCTCAAGTTATCAGGTTTTAAATAGAGGGACATGGAAAGAGACTTGGGAAAAAGGAACCTGAAAGTACTTTTTTTTTCTTGCTTCATTATGTATAAATAGATTGTTCTGTGTGCATTTAGACGTTGCCTTCTAAGCATATCATCAAAATAAATGAACAAATTCTGAAATCTCAATTGATTTCTTCTTCTAAGGAATTGAAGTGTAGCTTTTTCAATTCAGGATAATGTTTCTTATTTACATTGTCTAACATGAAGTCATTCTGGATAGGTGAGTACTTGACACAATATTAGTATCTTAATATCTTATAAACATCCAGGAATTTCGTTTTATTTCTTCCAGATCAGTGGATGGTCATGCATTGCTAAAGCTCGATTGTATAACTAGACACTCCAGCTTCTTTAAAATCTCAATCTTTAAAACATTTGTCCTTTATTTCTTATTATATTTGTGCTTATCTAAGGGCATAATGACTTTGGTGATATTTCTATACATTATACATAATACGTAAGCTCTTTTGATGCAGGGAAGTGTTATCCTTAAGAGTAAAAGTCTTTTATTAGAAATGTAGGAAAGTGACTTCTTGCATAAAACTTAATAGCCAACCCACAGGGTAGCCGGTCCAAAACAACTAGCAAGCACCAAATTATTATCCACTAAAGCTCTCTCAAATATACATGCTTTGCTTACATGGAACTGATCGTTAATATCAATTTTATTTTGGAAATGATACTAAACTATCCATAAAAAGAACTAAAATGAAGCAGGACACAAAAAGTTAACGTACGTTTCCCTTTGGCTCTGTTTTGTGTCATGAGGCGTTGCCATATACAATTACAAAGTAACTCCCTTTTTTTCTTTTCTTTTTTCTGTAACCACCGACACCTCTCAAGTTAATAAACTTTGGTTCCTCTTTACCGTTACCAACCAAGAATTTACCTTTTACTCAAGGGTAGGGGTAGAGGTGTTCATCAACCGATTTAAACTGTGGTGACCAAACCGAAAAATCGATAATCGAATAAACTGAAAACCGAAAAAAATCGCAAATTTAAATTGGATTAGATCGGTTTTCGGATTGATTGATGAAAACCGATCTAATCCAAATCGATCCAATATATTAATTCTCTTCTACCTACTTGGGCATATCCCCAATCATATCCCAAAATTTTCTAAACCCAAGACCCATTAACCCATCAACTAAACCCAAGAAAAAACCTACTCACATCTCACCAATATATATATATAATTATTTACAGATGTTTTTGTATTTCAAAAGAATTTTTTTTACAAAGCCAATATATACAAAAGATATTATTTGCACAATAATTATGAAACAAATTTTAGGATTTTCAAAAAACCGAAAACCGATCCAATCCAAACCAAAAAAAATTGGATTGGATTTGAAAAAAGTCCAAACCGAATGGATGATTACATAATCAAAACCGAAGTGATTGAATCAGATATTTTTACTTCCAAAACTGATCCAATGCAAACCGCGAATCAATGATGAGGAAGGTGGAAGGCGGATGAGTTTAGGATTTTAATAAATCAGGGCAGATCATATAAAGAAAAAAAAAATGCAAAATAACATAATCACCCTCAAAGCGTATATGCTTTCTGACATTTTCCCATCGTAATTCCAAAGCTGCAGATGCCGATTCCTTCTTTAAATTGCAGCTTTTTCCTTGTGATTGAATTCTTTTGCAATTGAGCTTGTGAATTGTTAATTTGATGCATTGTGACTGTGGGGGTATGACTGGTTACCTGATTGCTTGAGAGATCACACATAAACCTCATAGTTTATTCACCAGGCGTATGCGTCTAAATTTTGGTGTTATCTAAATTTTGGTGTTATGGTTTATTATCTCACACATGTAAGAGGAGAGAGAGAAAAAAAGAGTGATGGGACCCACCCTTTTGTGTGTGTAGAAAAATTATTTATCTCATGTAAAATGAGATAAATATAACCCTATGATTTATTATCTGACATGTTATCAGCAAGGAGTATGGCATCCGAAGGGTTTGTAGCAAAATGGACTGATAAAAACACATATCTTTTTGTTAATTTGCTGGTTGAGGAAGTAAAAAAAGGGAATAGAACAACATCTACCTTCAGTAAGAAAGCATGGAAAAGCATTAAAGATGAATTCACAAAACAAACAGGGCTTCATTACACACTAAATCAACTGAAAAACAAGATGAATAAACTCAGACAAGAATATTCAAGTTTCAAGAAATTACTAAGCATATCTAGTTTTGGTTGGAACACCGTTTTGAAAACTGCTACAATCAATATTGTTAAACTCGAGTTTCTACGTAGAAACGGAAAGGGTGGTAGAAACCTAAAACCTAAAACGTAAAAATGACACGAAACGTAAATTTTTTACTTTCTATCACTTAAGGTTAAGATACAAAATTATATATATGCATGTAAAAAAAATATCACATAATGAACATGTGTGTTGAGTCACTTATCTATCTAAAAAGAAAATTAATTTTCATATCCAAGTATCAAAATTATAAACAATGATAATTAACAAGTAATGGATAACCAATCTGCTCAAACTGCTTTATACACTCTGCTGAATTTGGATCATCGCTCATCAGGATATAATTTCACTTCTTTCAATGCACACAACGATCTAAAAACACAAAACAATTCTCATAGCATAACTTATAATAGAATTGTAGCTTTATAAGACATAATCTTCAAAAACATATATCCAAACAAAAAGATATTAAGATATTGTGAATATGATTTGGGGAAAACGAAAATTAGGTTTTTTATTTATTTATTTTTTTTGTAAATCTTTTTTTATTAAATTTTTAGTTTTATGTAAAAACGTAAGTTTTTACCGTTTTTACGCTGCGTTTTGACCAATGACAGTTTTTACTTGAATTTTAACACGCACCACTCTATTAAAAACGTAAAAATGTGAATTTTTACGTTTTTATACTAGTTTTTAACAACAATGGCTACAACCGAGGATGCATCTTTATGGGATATCCACATTAAGGTAACTTTTAACATAGTGTGTCCCCGTGATTTCTTATAAATTTGTTGATTTTTTTAAACATAATTAGGTAAATCTTTTGTACAGGACAATCCTCGATGGGAGAAATTCCGAAAGAATGGCCTTCCTTATTGGGAAGATTTAGTTGAGATATTTGGGGATGTTTATGCAAGTGGAGATAATGGCATAGGAAATGCTGAGGTACACCAAATTTCATATGGAGATGATGATAATATTGACAGTATTGTTGAGACGCCTAGTCATGTACTACATACACAAGAATATAAAAAAGATAAGCATACGCTTAATGAAGATTTATTTGCATCTGATCTTGTTGAGACACCTTGTCCTGCACAACATAGACAAGATAGGACCACAAATGCAAAGCGTAAAAGAAGTAGTGGGAATACAGATGGCATGTCAAGCCATTCAGGATCTGGTTAAGATTAGACAAAACCAATGCTACCATAATTATGCTAATTCTGCTACTACAAAAGTGAATGAGGATCCTTACTCAGTTGACACTGCAATGGATGTATTGAATGACATGATAGGATTGGAGAATGAAGTGTACCGCAAAGCAATTGATCAAGTGGTTGAGAGCCGAGCATGGAGAGTAGCCTTTATAAAGGCTCCTCCTGAGAGGAGAGCTTCACTCCTATAAATTTTTAAATGAATGAAATTGTTTTGCAACTTTTTGATTTTGTCTTGTTTAACAGCTTGGAGACCATATTTTAATTATTTTTTTCATATGACTATGTTGTGGATACTTTTTTAATTTTCATTTTTTGTATAACTATGATGAGGATACTTTTTAAATTTTCATTTTTCATATGACTATGATATTTTTTTTTTGTTAATGTGATTTATTTTTTGAAATATGTTAGCATGAATTTAATGATGACAATATCTATTGATGCAGTATTTTTATGGTTGATTCTCCTGTTTGTTTGACTTGTGGGCAACATTCTGAACCTCGTAATGATGATGAATCAATAGATGAAGATCTTGTTATATCAAACTTGTTGAATATTATTATTAATAATTCAATATATATCAAAGAACCCATTAGAGATAGTAGCTTGACAGGTGTTGAATAGGTTGCGGAACTTAGATCTGGCCACTCAGATAGAATATATGAGGCATTTAGAATGGAAAGATTTGTGTTCAACAAATTTTGTATGTTGATGACACAAAAAGGCTGGTTAACAGACAGTAGATATATTAGGGTTGATCAACAAATAGAAGAAAAAAAATTGTACTTGATTGGACATTGGAGTTCAAATAGGAATGTTTGTGAGAGATTTCGGCGCTCAGGGCAAACAATTAGCAAGTATTTCAACAAAGTGTTGAACGCGATGCTTCAATTAGTACGTGAGATAATCAAACCACCTCCTTTACATATGATTCCAAAGGAAATTAGGGACAATCCTAAACATTTCCCATACTTCAAGGTAAGTTTTTCTTAAGGATTTAAGTATTTTTTTCAGAATTTTATTTAATTATTTTCCATTTTAATATCTCATTTTAAATATTAGGATTGTATTGACGCAATAAATGGCACTCACGTAAATGCTACGTTACCTGAGAATAAGCAAATACCATTTAAAGGCAGGAAACAAATTACAACCCAAAATGTCATCTGTGCATGTTCCTTTGACATGAAGTTCACTTTTGTGTATGCCGGATGGGAAGGATCAGCAAATGATTGTCGTATTTTTACTACTGCACTTGAAACTCCTAGGTTGGAATTCCCTCATCCCCCACCAGGTACGATGAGTTTATACAGCAATGTGAATGTTATTTTTCTTTAGTTTCACATTTGATTATCCTTATTATTGCAATTTATATATTCGTAAATTCTTGTCAACATATAGTCAGATTTTATGTCGTTGATTCTGGATACCCAACTAGGGATGGTTATTTGACACCATTTAAAGGAGAGCGCTACCATTTGAATGACTACAGAGGAAGACGAAATCAACCCAGATCAACTAATTAGTTGTTCAACCATAGGCAGTCTTTTTTGAGAAATGTAATCAAACGGTCATTTGGAGCTTTAAAGAATAGGTTCCCAATTTTGCATAAATTGCCTTCATTTTCATTTCAGAAGCAAGCTCTCATTGTCATTGCATGTTGTGCAATATATAACTTTATTAGATATCATCAGATAGCAGACAAAAATCTAGCACATTATGTGAATCCCAACATTGCAGCATCAACCCATACATCTGCAACTATAGATGATGAAGGCCCCTCAGATCAAGTGACTGAATAAACATTATTAAGAAAAATATTGCAAAACAATTAGCTATAGACAATCACTTGCCCTTAATATGATGTTGACGAATTAAGAGACATATTCGAAATACATTGGAGACTTGTCAAAAAAAAAATTTGTTCAATGCAACATCAATTATTTTTGCTTTAAGTTGTTGTGATGTCATGAAAATTTAGTTGAGTGATGTGACTTTATATATATATATATATATATATGTGTGTGTATTTTTATTCATTTGTATCATTAATATTCAGGTAATAATATGATATTAAAAAATGAAATAGTCAAGGGAATGAGAAACAAAAAAAAATATTAATTGAGAAGAGGATTGAAAAATAATGGTTAAAACAATATATTAGCATTTGTCGTAAACAAAAATTACAAAATAAAATATTTATAATTTTTAGATAATTTTTTAAATATGAAATTTGGCCTTATGGTTAAAATCTGTCATTTGGTATTTTATACAGCTGATGAAATCTATAAACAAAAGTAAAAAATAGATTTGTATTGTGTTAATCAAACGTAATTCTAATTCTCAGAATAAAAAAAAATTATTTTAACAAACGTAATTCTAATTCTCAGAACTCTTCCACGGCACAGAAATAAAAAAGAATCATTTTTTTCAGAAATAGTGCCAGTGAATATAAACATTGTTATGCACAGCCTTAATGTTTTCTTTATTTTTACTTATACACCTAACATGTATAATTTAACTATAATTTAGCCTAGGTTAAACTTCAAAATTTTAAATTTCTCTATATGCAATTAATAACCAGTGCAATTACAATAACATTTTACTAGGCAAAAAAATTTAAATATTTCTTTTTAATAAATAATTATGCAAACGTAGTCGTTTTGAAACTATTTACACAGATATAGCAGTCAAACACGCCCACATGGGGCACACAGTGGAGAGAGACACGCCCATATAGGACGTGAGTCATAAAAGAGACACGCCCACATGAGACGTGACCAGGAGAGAGACACGCCCAACAGGGCGTGTTCCACCTGGTCTATATAAACCTCATTTTTTTCATTTTCCCCCTCGCACACTTTCTCTAAAAATCACTTCTAACTTTTCTCTACATTTCTTGTGCAGCATTTTGCACAGCGAAACTCTATCTCTCATGTAAGTCCCAATATCTGTTTTCTATTTTTTATTTACTGCAATAAATATATGATATTGGCGTCGTAGAAATTAGTTAGTGACTTAGATAATTGTTAGTAGGATGCATTGAATCTATGTGCTGCAGAAACACCAAAGATTTATTCCAATTCATGATACACAAGAATTGATGTGGGGTCCATTAAAACTTGTTTCTTTCACATTACATTTGTTTCTCTCTCCCAATTCATGTAGGAAAACTTTTTGTTTTCCTGTCAAATGACCAAAATATTACCCTTAAATTTTTAGGAAAAAAATATACAAAAACGTCTTTAATTATGATTTTCCTTTTGAATACTTATACTTTATTTTTTTAATCATTTTCTCTCTTATTTTTATCCAAATTCATTTTTGACCTCGTTAAAAATTTAATTTATTAATTTATTTTATTTTTCTTAGAATAAGAAAATACATTGATAACAAAATTAAAATAAAATAAATATATTGAAAACTTATAATATTTATTGAAAAGACTAAATGAAAAAATAAAAAATAGGAACAAATTTATTCAAAACTTTCAACAATGATAAGAAAATAATAAAAAATGAAAATAGTCAGGATAAAAAAAATTAAACTGAAAAAAAATAGAAGAAACAGTTAAAAAGTTAAAAATAAGAAATATGTGAGTGTCCAATATGACTGGTTTTATTTTTTTATTTTATTCTTTTTCTAAAATCACTTTTGATATTTTTTATAAATTAATCTAAATATATATTTACATACTATGTAGGACCGACACGACACGCGACACGTGATACGATATGACACGACACTTCTATACGTCAAACTTAAAAAATTATGGATTTCGACACGTTGGGACACGTATTAATATTAAATAATATTTTTAATTATATAGTCTATATTTCATTTAATATTCGGTAATTTAACAAAAAATAAAAAAAATTAGTAATACCCATCAAAATATTATCTTTCAACTTTCCTTTCCAATCCAAAATCACATGAGAAAAATTGATTCAAAGTCAGAATCCAAGGTGTTACATAAAGGGAGAAAAAAATAAAAATAAAAATCTGATGTAACCAATGGCAACAGTAGCAAAAAAATTCACCGACACCGAATACCAAAAATTGTAGTAGAGAAAAATTGATTCAAAATCATAATCCAAGGTGTTACATAAAGGAAGAAAAATAAAATAAAAATAAAAATAAAAATAAAAATTTGATGTAACTAATGGCAACAGCAGCAAAAAAATTCACCGACACCCAATACCAAAAAGTATAGCAGCATTCTTCACAAAAGGCAAAAACATAAACTAAAAGAATACACTATAAAATAAGAACATCAAGTACACAATCAAACATTATAAAAGGTGGAAGCTTTAATTAAAAAACAAGAACTGAGATGAAAGAGAGAGAGATCAGATCAGATTAGAGAGAGATTAGGGAGGAGGAGACATGGTAAGAACGTAACAGGAATGACAACGATGGTGCTGAGATGATCTATTATTTACTTAAAAAAAAAGAGAAAATTGATATGATGAAGCTTTACTAATATATTTTAATTTAAAAAAATTAAAAAATTAAAAAATTTACGAAAATGTCGTTTGATCGTGTCGAAGCGTGTCGGAACATGTCAGACTCGGTCAAATTTGCGTGTCGGAATGGTCAACATATCGGAAAAAATTGATCGTAAGTCCGACATCGTGTCAGAGCGTGTCGCCGTGTCGGACACGACTCTTCCTATTTTTTGTAGTGTATGTGCTTCCTTGTTTACATATACTACCATATCAGTAAAAGTTGAGCCTTATTTCTTATGTATTTGGAACTGATTTCCAGTAAAAATAGAAGTCCCTATTACTTGTTTGAAAAGTTCCCTTTGTTAATATAGTTCTTGTTTTAATTAGCTTGTTTAAAACAAAATTAATTTTTTAAAATTTTTAGAGAAAATTTATAAAAAAAAATTCAAAATAAAAAGTAACGGATATGTACTTAAAATATAAGTTTAGGAATTAAAAGTAGCACTTGTTATTTTTATTAAATATTACATAATACTTTAATAGAAGTATAGAACAATATAAAATATTTTTAAAATGAGTCGTATTACCTTACTTCTTGTTTTTTTCGGTAGACGTATTGCCTTACTTCTTAAAAATAGGATATATAAAAATTATCAACAAATTATGTACGAAATTAATTACATATATTTCACTTTAGGAACTATGAATTTATTATTTATTTATTTAATTATATTAGTCATTCGTAATAAATATAATTAATTATGTAATTGAATTAATCATATTTTATATTTTACCATTTAAAATATAAGATAAAATCCTCCTTTTGAGTTATCGAGAATTTAAGATATTAAAAAAAATTATTTAAATTTTTTTATTATAATATGTATTTGAAAGATACACCTTTACAAAATCTAAAAAACAAATCATGGCTCCCAATAATAGCGGACTGTTGGAACTGCATCTCCATTTCTCAATTTCTCAAATAAAGGTGTGGCGACAAAGCAAGTCAAAATTGTCTTCTGAAGGCAATGTCGACGCTGCAAAATTGAGAAACGTCAATGTATTCTTTTTGTTCGAGTTATAAGTTAATCGTATTTGTCGATTAATTTAATAAAGACAAATTTAAGTCGGCATCGATTAAGGCCAATATGTCAACGCTGCAGAATTGAGGAACATCAATGCATTCAATATCCAAAGTTGGATTGTCGAGGTGTCATGACCCATTGGGCCATCAGTGGACTAAAGATATATATGGTCATGCATTGCAAAATCTCGATGGTATAACTAGGCACTCCAGCATTTCAACCTTTGGCTAATTGTAATTATGAGATTTGCGAGTAAATTAATTTAAGGGAAATGCATTTATCATATTACATGATAAATAAATAGTTATTATGTTAAAAAAAAATTATCTAATATTAAAAAAGTGAGAGGACATATTATTCAATAAATTTATTTTATTTTTTTCTTAATATAACAATTATTATTTGTAATGTAACATGACAAATGCATTTCTCTTAATTTAATAATTAAAAACAAAAGTGTAGTATGGTCAAGTGTATAAACGCTGGCAATCCCCTTAAAGATAAATTTGAAGAGGTAAAAATTTCAAATAAATTTGGTCAATTCTAGGACCTAAACTGGGAAAAAATGGTTAGAGTTATAACGACTAAAATTTTGAGTTTTTATACACAATTTATCATTTCATTTCGGCGACTTTATTTTCGTTTTTGTCAGATCAATGTTCGATCCTTAAATCTATCATCTTTCACACTTTGTCAGATTCAACATGCATGTTTCCTATTATTGTTAACAAAATCATGTAATTAGCTTCCTTCCTACTTCCTACAGCTGCTTGGGCATATATATATTTAGATAAATATTAGATAGACATCAAATCACACAGGATGTCATAATCAATCTTACTTGTTAAGTTAAAAATCACAAGTCACAATAGAGCATCATATATACTTCTTGTGTTTATAAGTGAAGATTAGTGGACCTCGTCTTTTCTCCTCTGTTAACTCTCCTCGGTGGATGTACTGCATTTTCTCCAATTATATATATAAAATATTACTCTCCTTTTACATAAGATATATTTTCTTATATTCTCTCACTTCAATTTTCATATCTCATCTTTTTCTTTTTCTTTTCTTTTTTCTTTTAATGGTAGGACCTACCTATTTTCTCTGTATAACATAATATAACAATTTTATATTAAATGAAATTAATAAAACCAATTATATATATATATATATATATATATATATATATGGGTTTTATAAGAATTATGTCGTAAGAAAAGTGATTGTGTTATGTTATAGAGATTTGTTTTACGTGCCAGAGTTTCTTTTTTGCTGCGGGCCCCACAAAATGTTGTGTGTGTATGAAGTTTTTTATGATCATGTTAAATGATAGATGATAAAACCTATATATATATATATATATATATATATATATAGGGTTTATCATCTATTATGTAACATGACCTTATAAAATTTCTTACACACACAACATTTTGTGGGGCCCACAGCAAAAAAAAAAAAAAAAAACTCCAGCATGCAAAACGAATCTCTATAACATAATACAATCACTTTTCCTACAACATAACTCTTATAAAACACTATATATATATATATATATATATATATATATATATATATATATATAACTCTCGTGTCACATGATATGACAATCTCCTTACAGAAAGATAAATATAAGTTTTGAGTTATATTTAAGTGTTTGAAGAATTTTTAGCAAGTCATTCTCTTCGATTATGTCTCATTAATTAATTAATTATTAATTTTCTGTAAATTTTAATTATTAGATGCATGTAAATAGGGGTGTAAATGGGCCAGGCCGGCCTACAGGGGCCTATGGCCTGGCCTACAAAAAACCTGGCCTGCCCTGGCCTACGAGGTAAATAGAACAAGTTAAGGCTTGTGGATGAGCCTATTTAGAAACAAGGCCGCAGGCTGAAAATAAAATGTCTGGCCTTTTAGCCTGTAGGCCGGCCTGTTTAATATTTAAATAAAAAATATTTTATTTATTTATTTATTTATTGTAAAAGTTAGATAACTTAACCTAATATTTAATATTTATTTGTTGTCATGAATTTTTATAATCTGTTCTAGAATTTTAATAATTTGGACCCAAACTATAAAATATTGTTTAATGAATGAGATATTTCATTTTTCTTTTAAATTTAATTTTGAACATGGTAGGCCTAAAAGGCCTCATAGGCCATGTAGGCTTTTTATTTTTTAATAACAGGGCAGGCTTGGCCTTTAAATTAAGCCTTTGATATATATATATATATATTTATTTGTGTATATATATATATATCCGGCCTGGCCTAATTACACCCCTACATGTAAAGTAACAGTTAAGATTTGGGGTAAGAATTATTTTTCTTACACCGGTGTAAGTTGATCATATTCTGTATAAATAAGGAAGTTACTAATCTCATGTTGCTTGAGATAATTCTCTTATGTGTGTGAGATAAATATGTAGAGTCCACCTATGTAGCACCGACACCGACACGGGATACGTGACACGATACGACACGATACTCCGACACGTTAATCCTAAAAAGTGTTAGATTTCGACACGTTAGGACACGTTTTGATATTAAATAATATTTTTAATTTATGTAGTGTATATTGTATTTAATATTCAATGATTTACAGAAAAATGAATCTAAACTTATAATATTCATAAATTTTGCAAAGAAACATAAGATATCCCAAATATTTATATTAAACTCAATAAAATAGTAATCGTAATCCAACGAATCTAGTAGTTGGAAATAAAAACTCAACGTAACACAACCTTTAATTCTTTTTTGAATTTTTATAACATGTGTTGGAGTGTCGGAGAGTGTCAGAGTGTCCGAGAGTGTCGGGAAGTGTCGGACACGACACGTCAGGGTTTTTGAAGTGTCGGTGCTTCATAGGAGTCCACACTATAAAACAAAAGAAAAAAGAAATGGAAAAAGCTGGCACAAAATTTGATAGGTGTATAAAATGAGATAATTATCTCCGATGAAATCAAAAAATATTTCCCATTAAATAATTTATATAGGCACGAATGACCCAATTGGATAAATTTCAAAAATTTACCTTAATTCCATATTTTCATCAACTTCACATTGTTTGTGCATTATATGTTCCAAGAGAAATAATATATTTAAATACAATAATTCATCACTAATTATTATTATATTATTAAAAAATGTGGGAGTTACAAAAGCCAAAAACAATTTAAAGCGTTTCAATATTACTTGATAATAAAAAAAAAACAATAAATATCAAGGAAGCATTAAATTTTAATAAATGTTTTGCTGTTTATTTAATACTTATTCATTTTGATTATACAAAAACTTTTTTTGTTTTTCGAAAACATTTGCACAAAAACTTTAAGGGAAAAAATGTTTATCATTTTAAATAACATAACTTATATTCTTTCACTTTCACAAAGAATTAAGAACCACACCTTTATTTTTTTGTCAACTCTTTTTTCTTCTTTATCTATCTCTTTCTCTCTCTTAAAATGACATAACTTTATGTCCTTTAAAATGACAGATATACTTTACCCAAACTTTAATATAACTTGGGTTTCCTACTGTACAGAATAAAAAGTCAAGAAAAAAAAAGTAGAAGAAGAAGACAGCCCATAGTTTTTAAAACCGGTTTTGACTGAATATGAAAAATTCAAAATTGGAACCTTCACTGACAAGTAAAAGTCAAAAATTATAAAATTGGGTATCAAACTGAAGAATTGTTCATGAATCGTTGGACTTCTTAGGTTATTGAATCGGTCAATTGTAATAAGAAGCTTTTGGGAGAATTTTTTTTAGGAGAAGGTTATAGTTACAATTTTTTTTTTACAACCTCTTACAACCATACCTTATCACTGTTGATTTCCGCCAATCAACGGTTATCATTTTAGCAAATTAAATTCATTAATTAATTATTAATTCACAATAAATGATAATCGTTAATTGACGGAAATCAACGGTAATAAGGTATGGTTGTAAGATATTGTAAAAAAAAGTTGTAACTATAACCTTCCTCTCTTATTTAAGTTAAAAGTTATTTTTAAGTTAAAGTTTAAAAAGAAATTGAAAAATAAAGTTAACACCTGTTTGATAATTATATAAATTTAATTTTAAGGTTTTGAATAGAAGAAAATGAAATAATTTATTATTAGGATAAATTATAAGGATAAATAATAAAATTCATAAATAAAAGTATAGAATAAAGATATAAAAATAAATATGATAATTAAAAAAATAACATACATCTTAAAAAAAAACTTTTTCTGTGAGTTTTTATCTTCTTCTTTTTATTATTAAAAGTAGCTCTTTTATAATAAAAGTTTGAAATAAGTTATTTTACATATTCTTTTTTTATCTATCTTTGCGTATCACTCTTCAACATCATTAGATCAAAATCTTAATATGAGAGATAAATAATAAAGGTAGTTGAGATTTTGATCTAACGATGTTGGGGAGTGATACGCAAATATTGACAAAAAAAAGTTAAATAAAATAACTTATTAAAAAAATTTGCAAAATTATGTTTAGTTAAGTTTATGCTTAAAAGTATAAAAGAAGCTACAAATAAGTGCCCCCGGAGAAGCACAAGTTTGAATTTTAAAAGAAAATTTCAGGTTTATTTAAATATTACTTAAAAAATTTTATCAAAAAAAAATATTACTTAAAAAATATATCGAATATTAGTTTTAAAATTATATTTTTATTAATTTAAAATCACATTATCAATAAATCTTTTATCGATCGATCCAACTTTGGTCGCGTAGATGAGTTAGTGTTTGGTACAACAATCCTCGTGGGAACGACGACCCCACTATTTATCACATGATTACTTGTACGACTAGTGCACTTGCCGAAGACGCAACAAAACTCGATTGACTCCTTCAAGGAATTTGCATATATTTTTCTGCTCAACTATGCTTCCAACAAAGCCCATCCCATTCTTGCATATGCTTTAGGAACAGTCAGTCAGCAAAAAGGAGAATCACTATACGAATATATTGATCGCTTTAAGGAGGCTTCACTTAAGGAACAAAACTTATCTGAGAGCGTCAATTTGCATTTGATTATTGACGGGCTGAACAGAGAATCATCCTTGGACAAATCAATATACAAGAACCTGATCAATGACTTGGAATAGTTCATAACAAGGTCCAATAAATGTCTAGATGTGGCGGAGATGGAGTTAGCTATACAATTTCCAAAGGAGAAGTCAAGGGGCGAAGTCCTCAACTTCAGCGCCCGAACAAGAGAAATGGAGACAAGGATTCGTAGAGTTTCAGGAAGAGGGCCGACTCTCGCTCCATGGTCCTTGAAGATCGCTTTTAGAGGAGCAAGTTTGATAATCATACTCCTCTTAACATATTGAGATCCTAAATCTAGAGGAAATTCGCCCAAATCGAGCTCTGAAGTGTAGAAAGGTCGAGGACCATCAAGAATAAGGACAGGCTAGACCGTTCAACGTATTATGTTTTTCATGATGGCATTAGCCATACCTCTGATGAATGCTGGGACTTCCAGGATGCCATAGAGAAACACATCAAGGAAGGAAAATGGAGACGGTGCCTGATATGCACTCAAAGAAAGAAGAATGACAAGCATAGACAACGAAGCCGCATTATAGGTGCCAGCCCTAAGAAGGAATCGAGAAAAAAGGAAGACCTAAGGAAACAAAGTCTAAAGGACAAAAAGCCGAGACTAATGATGATGACTTTCAAGAGCCCGAATCTGACTGCGATGTAATAAGTGGAGCACTAGGAGGTGGTGGAGATACTGTCAGTGCTAGGAGAAGATATATGATAAAAGTTCTATCTATAAGAGATAGCCGGTGTTCAAAGTGAGTGGGGATAAGCTTGACCCCCCTCCCCATATTGTTTTATTACAAAAAAAGACTTGAAGGAAGTGATCCCATGTCATATGGACTGGCTCATGATCACCAGGATCTTGGTAAACTGTTGGGTATGCATGATATTTGCAGACCCAAAAAGCTCAGCTGACACACTGTTGTGGAGCGCATTTAAGAGAATGAATCTTAATGAGCAAGACCTGAAGCCCTATAAGACTGAGGTGGTTGGATTCAATGGAGAGCGGTCTCCTCCCAAGGGCTATATTGATTTAAAACTCATGTTGGGGACCAAGGAAGCATTCTGGTATAGACGAGTACGTTTCATTGTGGAAGACTTCATTTCTTCATACAACTTAATCATCCATCGACCTACTATATATGATTGGGACATGTTGATCTCCATTAAACGTCAGGCTCTTTAGATGGTGGGGTCAATGAATAAGGTTGTCACAATTTGGGGAAACAAAAAGAAAACCAAGAGGGGCAAACACCCATAAAAATAACAAATAGAAAGTAAGAAGGAAGGTGTTTGGGGTACCTAATTAGATAAGAAAATTAAAATGCGAGAAATGCTTGCAGAAACAAAAATCAGAGCTCTCCCCTAAACCTCAAAGTAAAATAGCAGGAGCTTCAAAGGAGAATAGCAATTGTAAAGATGAAGGAAGCGTGTAGGTAATGGAAAGTGTGAAGAAAACACACAAAAGGTATGAAATTTACGCAAAAATGAATAGACGGGGGCAGAAGAGATATTTTGTCTAAAACCAAGACATCTGCTTCGTAGGCAATCCTGAGGTACATCATTATGTACAAAGCTCAATGATGGTGCACACTTCGCAAAGAGCTTCAGGCAAATGATAGCGTGACATATGGAAAAATGAAGGGGCCGAAATTGCTAATATAAGGTAAAGCGTCAGCTCAAATGATGACCTGCCCAAAGACGAACCTCGTAACCAAACCTCACGGGTTAGGCAAAACTCGATAGATGAAGGAGCAAAACTTAACACGTCGCAGCTGGCCCGAAGAATGGTCTAGATTATATGACCGACCTCAAGCCCCGACCCAAGCACCCTGTTCGAGTTGTAGGTCATATGAACAATGCAACGACCTTTCCATCAGCAAGCCGTTCCCAAGACTAATCAAGTTACATACTCGGAGTATAGAAACAAGCCCGACCAAACTAGAGTTTGTCATGAACCTCTGCAGTCCGAACACTTGAACTATAGAGCTGGGGGGCAACTGTTATGGAACTAAATAATAGGCCCATATCCCAACAATGTGTAACAGATAAGCAGTGTAACTAATAACAGATAAGAGGATGGGAATTTTATCATAAGAATAAGATAAGACCTCATAACAATCCTAGAACAACTAGGATCCAAGCCTAACTAGGTAACCTCTATAAATAGGGGTCAAAGCCATAAGGTAAACACTTTTTTTTCCATTCTGTATTGACTATTATTGTGCACACATCTCATACTTTGGCTATGTCGTTTTCTTTTCAATACACAATGATCCATAAACCCTTGTGGTTAGTCTCCTATATATACATGCGAGGATACAGATCCAATAGTGACGTACCACCCTACGACAGACATACCTAATTTGCCAGGATCAAACAATAATGAAGTAAATTTTTTTTTTTTGAGATATAATAATGAAGTAATTTTTGTTTATGTCAAAAAATATATTTAATATTTTCTTTAATTTTACTTATACACTTAATATGATAATTTAACTGTAATTTAACCTAGGTTAAACTTCAAAATTTTAAATTTCTCTGTTTGCAGTTTAATAAGCGTGCAAATACAATAACATTTACTACCTACAGTATTCGCGGTTGGTCTATAATGATATCTCATAAAATGTCTTTTATTGAATGATCCTTTTTTCTTACATTGTGGGAGAATTCTTTCTCCTGTTATAAATACAAAATGTGATGGCCCTTTCATCCCTTAAAAATAAAAAATGAAAAAAATATTACTACACACAATTCGATATCTGACTATTAGCATAATGAATTCTAATTCTTTTCCCCTTTATTAAAACATCGTGATGAACCTCGGACAATTCATCACCTTTGAAAGATCAAATAATAGAACCTTTTAATAATGACTGCACACAAATATTTGAACTTTTCAGAAAACTAATTTTTAACACTTTTGTCCATAAGAACTTCGCGAACCATTTTATCCAAATTAAGAGAAGAAGATCCATCTGAGCCAGCAGCATCTTTTGCCATTGTTTTCCATTCCAAAGCTTTCTCTTTCATCACTCTACCTTTTTCCCCATCCATCAACTCCTTCACAAGGCTCTCAATTTTGTCCCTCTTAACATCTTCTATCTCCATTCCAATCCCCCATTCGTTGCAGCAGAATCGGCAATTGGTTTGTTGCTCCGCAAAGAAAGGCCAACATATCATTGGAACACCTCCACAAATACTTTCCAACGTTGAATTCCAACCACTATGTGTCAAAAACCCTCCAATTGCCGGGTGAGCCAGCACTTGCTCTTGTGGACACCAATGGGACAATAGGCCTCTGTTTTTTGTCTCTGTCACGAACTCTGGAGGCAGAACAGCGTTTTCACCTGCCACAAGATCTGGTCTTATAACCCACAAAAAGGTTTTGTTGCTATTAGCAAGTCCCCAAGCAAACTCAACCAATTGTTCATTCGTCATAACTGTGATGCTACCAAAGTTCACATAAACCACAGAGTTGGGTTCTTTGTTATCGAGCCAGTCTAGACACTCTGTGTCCTCCTTCCAAAGGTTTGACCCAATTGTGTTCAAGTCCTTATCAGTTACATCCTTCAATAGTAAATTCAAGGGACCAATGGAATAGACAGGAGGCAAAATGGATGAGAATGCCTCCAAAACATCATGCTCTAAAGCATCAAAGGTGTTCAAAATGATTGCAGAAGCTTTCTTAGCTCTCCCGCATTCCCCCAATATGAAATCAACCATCAAATCATCTGGGTCTGTGGTTCTAACGAAACTGGGTATATCCTTCAGTCGAATTTCTTTGATTCCTGGCACCCAATCAATGGTAGTATCCAAATACCCATTTGTGATATAACTTGAGTCTGCATGTCAAACACATAAATTACTTAATTAAAAACTCATATTAACTCTTTTCTTAATATATAAAATTTTAAATATAAATAAATTTAGACTTATGGAGGGCGGCTTGGCACAGGTAAGTTTACTTGTCGTGGTGTGTCATGTCGCGGATTCGAACCGGTCTCTCTGCACAAAGCAGGGGAAAGACTGGCTAGAATATTCTTTTCCCCATACACTCACGAAATGAGTATTTGAACTGGGTCGCCTAAATAAATTTAGACTTATCTAACATAAAAGAGTAAATTTTCATCATAAAACTGTTTTTCACCTTTGAGGGGTGTTAAGCCCTTTTCAATGAGTTGTTGATATTGCACGTAACACATGAACCCACATGCACTAGTTGTCCAGAAAAGGACCTCTGGGATGCCCAATTCTTTTGCAGCCTCAACAGTGAAGCTCATAACGCCGTCAGAAATTATGCAAGTAACTGGAGGGGCATCTGAGGCATTGTTGAGTTTGGAAAGGATGTTCTTAAAATGAGGTAAGCAAGTTCTTCTTGTGGACTCACACAAGGAAGGTATGTCTTGTGTGGCATCAACTTCAGGCTCAGGAAGACCGTCAGGGATGGTTTCAAATCGGAATGAAGGAAGGCCACTGAGGGAATCAGGACCTCTGGCTTTGAGAAGGCGTTTATGGTTATACTCTGAGTTAACAAAGGTTATATGAAAACCTTTGAAATGGAGTATCTTTGCTAGTTTGAGCATTGGGTTCACGTGCCCTTGTGCTGGGTATGGGATGCACACTGCATGAGGCTTGTTCTCGGTTGTGCTCAATGAACCCATTTTTGTTAACTCCTCTTTCCTTCTTTGGTTGCACTTCGTCTTTCACCCCGCTAGATTTTATAGGGGAGACAGAGAGGGGTGGCGGTGTTTATTTTCCACCTAATATTTGCGGTATTTGTTATTACAGAGTATCTTTAATAAATATTTATGATTATTGCCTAAATTAAAATGTAATTATTACAGGTAATTGTAAATTGTATTATGAAGTTCTTATTTGTGTTTAAAGTTTTATATAATATTATAGGATCTATTAATCTCATGTTATATGAGATAATTATCTCATGCAATAGAGACAAGATAGTAGGATCCATTACTTTTTCAAAAAAAAAAAAAAGAGTAGTAGACCTCACCACTTTATCTCTGTTGCATGAGATAATTATATGATGCAACATGAGATACTGCAAAATGATTTCTGAAGGTGGCAGCTAAAATTCTCTGTCAGTGCGATATCATACAACTCACCCCCTTCTTGTATTATTGTTTTCTCTTTCTTTCCTTTTACTTTCTCTTTTTATTATTTTATTTCAGTGGTAGAGAACAAAATTATTGCCACTATAAAACAGAAATTATTTGCCCAAATTGTATTGTCTCATGAAAAGGAAAAACATTATGATTACTCCTTATTCTTCTTTAATTTTTTCATGATTTCTCTAAATTTTTATTGTATTTTATGTACATCGAATAGACTATTATCGGCTGCACTTAATAAAATAATTCTAGTTTCTTGGATACTAAAACGCGGTTAGGTGTTCAGAGTAGGAAAATCAGCCTCAATTTTGCAGAGATCTCATAATACGCCGACACAACATGTGCACGTAAATATTAATAATAAACAATAATAAACAATGAATTTTGGAATGTTAACTCCGATAGAGGTGAGACGACTTATTTCAAAATAATAATAATATACAGAAATCCATTACCCCTCTATTTTTTTATTGAATTTCCATCAGATCCTATATAACACATTAACACGCAAGGCATGACGTTATTTAACGGATAAAATATTTTTTTATGGAGAATTATATACATAAGTTTTTATTCCCCAGCCTTGATGATTTGAAATCGGGTCCTCAATCAGTCCTCAACTAAGTTCAATCCGTGTGAAATTGGTATCAATTTAGGAAAAAAGACTTTTCTGTTTGCAGAAGAAGTACTTCTCATATCACAGATAATTTGTTTTATGTATCCATCACTTCTTCTCTCTGCTGTAAACTTATAAGTTATAATTTATAAGCACAATTTGTAATTAAATCAGTTTTATAGAATTTTGGATAAAATACTTGAAATGTATTAGTATTAGAATTCAAACCTAGAACATATAAATTATAACTTATGTTTTTAATTTTATATTTATATATTATATATATGTAATTCAAATGATCACATCAGTAACCTATTAATTAAATTGATAATTTATTGATTTAATATTCCAACCGAATTAATATTACCGGTTTGACTTTTGATAACAACGATGCGTAGTTGCATACAGAGATAATTAGATAATTGTAAACCTTACAAGGCTGATAAGTTATATCCCACATGGGACAAAAAATTTAACCTTTTTTTTTTTATATATTTCCTTTTAAGAATTATGCAACAAAGTAGTTTTTCTCCCACATGGAGCAAGATAGCAGAGATTGACGGGGTTAAACTTTAAGGCGCGTATGGTCCAAGAATTTTTTTTTTTATCTGGAAAATAATTATTACTGAAATGTAGTTAGAAATATATTTTATTGAAAAATTATTAAAAGTTATTTGGTAGATCCATATTTTCTCGGAAAAATATGGTTAATTTTACTGATTTTATATTTGGTTGTTATGAAATATTAGTGGGAATATGAAATTATTTTACCAAAATAATCTCACCTTATCCTAAACCATATTTACAGAAGGTTAATTTAGTCCATATTTTTGCGCTTTAATTTTGGCTTTCTCGGGTAGCCAACAATTCCATCTATCTTATGGATTTCTAATTTGACAGACCCTATAAAAATTATCACACAAAACTATTTTGCCGTAAACATATTTGCTCCGGAAAATTTTGAGAATTGAGCAACCAAACGTTGCATTCTTTGTTTACTTAGCATGCTTTCCCGAGATTTCATAAAAAAGTTGCGTAACAAACGCCTCGTTGATCAAATCGGAAAAATCCAATATTATATGGGTTTTAGTTTTGTCCTTTAACATGACATAACAAAATTTTCTACACACACAATATTTTGTGGGCCACACTTTTTAAAACAAAATAAATAAATAAAAATTAAGGCACGCAAAATGAATTTCCATAACATTACACAATCACTTTTCCTACAACATAATTCTTAAAAAACCCATATTATATATAGTGGAAATACTTTCTTATGTTGTTGGAGAAAGTATTTCTCATATCACTCATACATCGATATGTGTACTTTATTTTTTTATTTTTTTTTATTTCTTAATGGTGGGACTTACCTTAAATAAGTGTGTAGGAAAATTTCTTTTCTCATGAGAAAAACAAAACTCTTATGAAGCTTTAAAAGTACTTTTCTCATATATATATAGTGCAAGTTTCGTTTAGCGATCAGTTTTAAATTACTTTCTTAAAAGCTTATTAAAAAAAGTACTTTCTTGAAGGAAGATATAAAAAAATAGCACATGGATTAAATTGATATTCTGATGAATAGACAAGTGATAAGAATATTTAAAATAACAACCTAAGAATTGCAATTTAAGAATGGGTAAGGAATGCATACCAAAAAAAAAAAAATGGGTAAGGAATTTTCTCCATCGTTACATATAAGTTATTTTTGTTGAGTCTAAAACAATATTATTTTAGGACAGAAATTGAGATTTTTTATAATTCAAATATATTGTAGAATTATATTAGTCTTTGTCATTATAATTTTTTAATTTTTTAATATCAAAAAAAATTAAATTTATTAAAAATAATTTATCTCTAATAACTGAAAAAATGCGTTTTTCTTTAAAAATCTATTGTTGATAAATAGGTTCTTATGTAGCAAAAAAAGAAACAAGGAAGGATTACCAAAAAAAAAAAACAAGGATCATACTAAGCCATTTAAGACGAAAGAAGTCTAGTAAGAAATATGAGCCGGACATTGTGATATGATCGAGGACAAGATTTGATCACCTATAATAAGGAAAAAGTTAACATGATCCGGCACATGTTAATCTTCCCTGGTCCACTCACAAACAAAAAAAATTTTTTGACCATTTTATCCTTGCTTTTTCTTTTATTTTTCTTTTCTACCCTTTATATGTGAGAGAGACTATTTATATATTCCATGAGCCTGGATGATCCAAATATTTCTCCTATAATACCATCAATAATTTGGTTTTTCGAGCTTTACACATATGCTTGATTTAGATGTTAAAAATTGTGGGAAATAGATCTCGTGTAATTTAACATTATTATGTCATGTGAGAGGATCTTAATCATTAATAATTAAATCAACGGTAATAATTATGTAACTTCACATCCTTATATTTTTTTCTCTCTTCCCATTTAACATGATTATCACCATTTACTCACTCATGTATGGTTATGATTGTCTCACATGACGTGATTATGTTAATTAGCAGATGAGAATCCACTCCCAAATTTGTGGTGTAGTAATTTCACTAATCCCTGTGCAATCATTCTCAGCATTAATGATGACCTTCTATTTCCTGTAATGAGAGAGTACCTGAGTCACGAGTGATGCATCAGTAATTGGACCAGTTTTCTGTACATGTGGAGTGTAAAATTAACATATTTGAGAATTGAGATAATTACGAAACGGAGAAAATTTTGTTTATAAATTTATTGTTGATAAATAGGCTATTATGTGTTTGAATTTTTTCGTACCACCATTCAGAGGGATTTAAACTCTAAATCATATACCCACCACGAATCGTAGTTACGAAGCAATTAGAAGCAATTAGTCCATTGGAATATTTCGAAAAAAACAATAGCAAAAAAGAATCAAGGATCATTATTCATACTAAACCATTTAAGACGAAAGAAGTCTAGTAAGAAATATGAGCCGGACATTGTGATGTGATGGAGGACAAGATTTGATCACCTATAATACCATCAATAATTTGGTTTTTCAAAGCTTTACACGTATGCTTGATTTAGATGTTAAAAATTGTGGTATAGTAATTTCACTAATCCCTGTGCAATCATTCTCAGCATTTATGATGACCTTCTTTTTCCTGTAATGAGAGAGTGCCGGAGTCACGAGTGATGTACTAGTAATTGGACCAGTTTTCTGTACACGGGGAGTGTAAAATTAACATATTTGAGATAATGACGAAACGGAAAAAGATTTGTTTATAATTTTTTTATATATTTTTATAAATTATACTGTATATTCTCAGAATTATATAATATGATTTAATATATTTTGAAAATATATAATATAATTTATAAAAATTTATAAATATAACTCTTACCTGACGAAATATACTAAACTTGTTTAATAGATTTAATGGATTTTCCAAAGTATTTCACTTACACTATCACATAATTAATAGTCGTTGCGATATATATAGGATATTATTTGAGAATATGAGAAACATCATCTAATAAATGACGTGCTACAATTAATTAACAATTATTTGAATAACGCTGAAGAAAAGGTATCTGTATTTTCTTTTCTAGAAAGCAAATTAATGCATATTGTATCTAGCCTTTTAGGACAAAGTTATTTTTCTTTTTTCAAAATTACTTTTGATAAAAAAAATTATAAATTAATTTACAAAAAAATAAATTAATCTAAATGTATATTTTCACATACTACCATATCAGTTAAAATTGAGCATCTTTTTCATGTAATTGGCACGGATTTCAAGTAAAAAAAAAAAAGTCCCTATTACTTGTTTGAAAAGTTTTCTTTGTTAATATGCAATATAGTGCATGTTTTAATTAGCTTGTTTAAAAAAATTAATTTGTTAAAAATTTTAGAGAGAATTTTAAAAAAATAATTATGTTTTCAAAATAAACTGAAGCAAACATGTACTTAAAATATAAATTAAGGAATTAAAAGTAGCATTTGTTTTTTTTTTAAATAATTCATAGTACTTTAATAGAACAATATTAAATATTTTTAGAATGACCCATATTATGAACGAAATTAATTACATATTTTCACTTTATCAACTATGAATTCATTAATTATTTATTTAATTAAATTAATCATTAATCATTAATTCAAAATAAATATAATTAATTATGTAATTGAAACTTACCAAAAAAAGTATGTAATTGAATTAATCATATTTTATATTTTATCACTTAAAATATAACATAAAATCCTCCTAGTTATCAAGAATTTAAGATATTAAATGTTTTTTATTTAAATATAATATTTATTATAATATATATTTGAAAGATACACCTTAACAAAATTTAAAAAACAAATCATGCCTCCCAAGAAAAATCTGCGCCCGTATAGATGGAACCCTATCTCCATTTCTGTACTTATTGCCCAATAGTGTTGACTGTTGAGAATATGCCCATCAACTTGAGAATTTTTTTTGAAGTAAAAGTGTGGCGGCAAAGCAACCAGTCAAAATTGTCTTCTCAAAGCAATGTCGACGCAGCAAAATTGAGGGACGTTAATCCATTTTTTTTTTTCTTATTTCTTTTGGAAATATCAATCCATTCTTTTTTGTTCGAGTTATGAATAGCGGAAAAGTGTTTATCATTTTAAATGATATAATTTATATCTTTTCACTCTCATAAAAAGTGAACCTCACACCTTTATTTTTTTGGTCAACTCTCTCTCTTTCTTTATTTATCTCTTTCTCTCTCTTAAAATAACACAACTTTACATCCTTTAAAATGACACATTTTACCATAGCTTTAATTATATTTGTTGAATAAAGACAAATAAATAATGGAGCAGCATTTAAGCAGGCAAGCTCAAGGCCAATATGTCAACGCTACGGAACTGAAGAACATCAATGCATTCATTGTACAAAGTTGGATTGTCAAGGAGGTGTGCCAAGGTGTTGAGGATTATTAATTTATTAGTTCAGTTACTGTCTGTATACGTGTCGAGCACGTCACTTTGTTAGCTTAAATTATTTCTTTTTTCAAAAAAAAAAAATCGTTATAGTTTTTCCATTTAAAAGATTTGTTCTTATACTTCATTATTTTTTACAACATTGTAAATTTTTGAATAAATACCATGTTAAATATTTTTATGAAACAAATATTAATTTATATTTAAAAAATCACATAGTATGAAATATTCTACATTATTTTAATAAAAAAATTATAAATTTGATTTCGAGTTTAACTAATTAGCCTATCAAAATCATGTACAATTATATTTGAACTCTAAATATTATTGATTCAAATCACATAATTTTTTTTCAAGCTTTTTAGATTAGTTTATTAAATTCAACGTATTTTAACACACCTGATATTGATTAAGGTTTAAATAAAATAACATCAAATTTATATGCAGAATAAAGAAAGTGCTAGTATATATCTTTTAAAATTTATTTTCATATAATCGTATTTCTATTAAGTAAAATGAAAATATTAATAGAATACTAATAATTTATTTATTTTAATAAGTAATATTTAAGGGGCAGATCATCTTACATAATGTTACATCAAATATTAATTGTTAATTTTTGTATATATAATGGTTAAGATTTATTAGGCCCTCTCATTAATTAATCATTAATTTCTAATAAATTTCAATCATTAAAGACACAAAAATTAACGGTTAAGATTTGATATAAGACTTATTATTCGTATAGTGTATAAGTTGATACTATCCCAATATTAAATTAATTTTTTTTAAAAAAAATTAAATTTATTTAAGATTTTTCTGTCCATATACATAACCTTAATCGATATAATTGAGCATAGTACTATAATTATGATTTTGAGACTTGGGAATTGATGGAGAAAACTCAGATTTAGATATTTTATGAGGGCAATATTCAATGTCTCTTGTGAGTTGTGACTAATAGTTATCCGGGCTATAGTCAATTTATATAGAGTGATAAAAGTCTTAGTGGAGTGTCTATAATAAAGAAGGTCCATTAAAGTTTTTTCAACAATAACAGCTCACACGATTAGCTTGTTATATATTTTGAAAAGTACACTGAAAAAACTTTGTTTAAAAAAAAAATATTCCCAATCAATTCATCAACTATTTAATTAATCTGATCGTATAAAAATCGAGATTTTTAATTAAGGAAAAAGAATTTCGTTACCACTTCCAATTAGTTATATATTAAAAGATTCTTATCCTATATATACCACACTTCCAATTAATTGTAGGCTAAATGAGTTTTATCCTATACCATGTTTCTGCGTCTTGCATTTCATGTTGACCATGCTATCAATGTACTCCGGGGGAGTAATAATTATTATATGATCCAGAGTAATAAAAAGAACCTTACTCTAAACATTTTCATTTTAATTTATTAGAGTAAATTTCTATTTTTCTTTTTGAAAAGCTTTTGGAATATCAATTTGTTTTTTAAAATGATAATGTTTTGATATCAAAATAAAAGTTCCTGTTTATTTGACCAAATCAACGCCATTTGATGATAAACAATTATAATTAGAGAACTAATTTAATATCATTGATTTTTCAAAGATTAATGCATTGAAAATCTTTCAAAAACCAAATTGAACATTAGCTTCTTTTTCATAAAGTTTTCATAGTTTCATATTTAACTTCTCTTTAAAAAATTATAAAATTAGTCTTTGTGATCCATAAAAAAAAATATATATATTATTCCGCATGCTCGCTTTCTCTATCTTTGAAGGTCGGCAAAGAACAATTCGATACTGAAACGTAATTAACAAGACTGTCTTGAGGGAAAGCATGCCCAATAAACATTAGTTATTTAATTATATGCCTCCTGTAGATATCTCGTCCACCAAAGGGGGAGGCTATATTTAAATAACATTGTATATAACATAAGTAAAATATAACAGCACCTGCAAAAGCGGCTTCCATCATAGACTTGAATTGAAGCTTTTACTGATTTTTTTTAAGTCAACTCAACTGTAATTATCTCTTTAAATACGATGGCTCACTCGGTATCCTATAAATCTTGATTCTTTGAATCATAGGAAGCTTTTATTGACTTAAATTGGAAGTGTTTGTATTCTGTTTGTACAAGGTAATCGCTAACGGGCATGGTGTTTGTATTCTGTTTGTACAAGGTAATCTCTAACGGGCATGGAGGCTAATTAACAAAGCAAAAATGTTTATCCATTTAAATTATATAACTTATATCCTTTCACTTTCATTAAGAGTTGAGATCCACGCTTTTATTTTTTGTCAACTCTCTCCTCCTCCTTTATTTATCTTTTTCTTTCTCTTAAAATGACATAACCTTACATCCTTTAAAATGACACACACTTTATCCAATTAACAATTATATGAAATTAATTTGGTCTTTCATAGCTGATAATTACGTACTTGCGACGTATATTCTTAGTGGTTAATATTCAAATGAGCATTTCACTTTCTGACGTATTTGCATCTGCAAGTCTGCAACAATGACATGTTGCACAGTGGCATCCTTCAGATCCAGGAAATCTCCATAAATCCAAATTTAATTTGAATGTGGTCCACGGGTCAAGTTGGTCAATAATTGGAATTTGCGTAATGTTCCACATTGAAACGCCTACTATTTACTAAGCTCAAAAAATATTTACATACATATCACTTTTACATTTATATAATTTTTTATTACTTAATTATAATTAATCTCGTCAAAACTTATTGCTGAATTTTATTTTTGTATTTTATTTAAATTTAATTATAAAAAATTATAATTTTCCTAAAAAATTGAAAAATTAAAAAATCCATTAAAATATGAGTTTAAATTTTCTGCACATTATACATAATATAACTTTTGAAATTTAAATAACAATAAAATTCATTTCAAAAGTCATACTATACTACCCATGATATATAATATATTAAAAGAGAGAGTTATATATATAAATTTTTTATTTACGAACTTTTACAAATTATACTATATATTTTTAGAAATACATTAAGTTATATTATATATTTCGAAAAATACATAATATAATTTATAAAAAATTATAAAAAAATTATAAATCAATCCTTCTCTAAATTAATGATAACTTTTCTGAAAAAAATACTTTTCCCTTATAATATATAAACCCATACACGCATCTTTCACGTTCATCACATACCCAAATCGAAGCTGCAACTTTTGGGTTTGGCAACGGGCACTGCAACTTTTAAAAGACACATGTGCCAGCTACTTTCAGCACCGTTGTCCTCGTGCATCAACTTTTTCCTCTCATGTTCCCGCCAATTCGGAACACGAGGAAATAAAACAGCCGCAAAATTTTATAAAATAAGATTGATAGAATCCTCTTTTATGTAACGCAAATACTGGTGGAAAATCTTAATAAAAATAAAAATTCCTTTTTAAATTTAGTCCGATCAAGAGTTTGCATGCACAAAAATGATAGAAATTGAACCCCATTAAATATTCGATGCATTACACAATTTTTTTTTCTAAAATTAGTCATACAAATTATTATTAACCTCAACACATTTATTTTATTATGTAAATATAAAAAATAACAATCACTACTAGAAATACCTATATTTTCAACGAAATTTTTCAATTGCAAATTATGAAAATTCTTTATAAAAAAGATAATAATAAAATTCTATTAAAAAATCATTTTTCTATGGAATTTTCGATGGAATTCTTTCGTTGGATAGCACTTCGTCAAAAGGCAATGAAATTTTTTTTCAGTTGATATTTGCAACGGAATTTTTTCAATCAAAAACCTTTCTTATCCGTCAATAAATAAAGTTATGACATAATGTTAAAATAATAAATTCCATTAAAAATTTCAACAGAAAATATTTTCGTCAAAAAAATTATGTCTTTATTTGCAATGGAATTTAACAACAATTCCATCGAAAATTTGGACGGAATTAATTTCCGTTAAAATGTTCTCTCACAGTTTGCAACAGAAAATAACTATAGTTTTGTCGACAATTGTGTAAAGAACCAATTCAACCCAAAAGCTTAAGCGGTTGGTGAGGTTACATTAATGGTTTTATATATCTCAACACGCCCCCTCACACGAGAGTCCACTGGGCTTGAAGGGTGGACAATGCACATGTCCATCTACTCGTGCTAAGAAATTTCACAACAGAAAGTGGAGGGCGGTGAGATCGAACCCGGGACACGAAGCTCTGATACCATGTAAAGAATCATTTCAACCCAAAATCTTAAGGTATTGGGTGAGACTACATTAATGATTTTGTATATCTCAACAAATTGCATATGCTTTGGATGCATGACCTCGCCGGACGTGATGTAATAATCCTTAAGCAATATCTAACTGTGGACAAAAATCTTGAAGTTGCTACTGAAGTAATATGTTCTCGAACTCCATCCCAGCTACAATATTTAACAGAGACATATCATTCCAAATTTGGCATTTATCTTGAGCATGACATTGAAAGAAACACATCTGGGGACCATAAAAAGGTGAATTTCGTTTCTGTCATTGTGTGTGTGGCTTTCAAGAAAGACACCTTAGCTATCACAAATTAGTCATGTTAAGGTTTCTCTGTTAGCTGAAAGTCTTATAATCATTTTGTATGATGGTACTCCAACTAGTTATAGAGCATGGCATTAGTTAGGCACTTTCAGTTGTTTATTTGTAATGTGCAAATTTCAAAAAATCCGTTATGTAGTGGTAACCGTATTTATTCTTCAGAGTCTGTCAGTCCATCAGAGAATGGAAGTTGGTTAGTTGTAAAATCTTAGTTGCAAAACCAAAGTAGGCATACTTAAATCATTATTCAATTTGCTTTGTAGTCTCATATTTTGTGTATAAACATTAAACAGGCCTTATTCAATTCCTATTTCACATTCACTATATTACTATTGAAATTTGTCATATTCTATTCTTTTCCCATATCTTACAGGACCCTAAGAGATTGTGATATATGATTTTTTTTAAATAATGAGCTTTTCAGTTAGAATTTACAACAAATTACTTTTTGTAAATGATACAAAAGCTGGTTTGTATGCTTTCATTGGTTTTAAGATACAATATTATTTTATTTGGAGTTCTTAGTCTGAAGTTTTAGTGCTTGAATTTTTAAGGTGGTTTTCATCAATGATTTTCCTCAACTAGACATGGTAGCTAATGACAACGTAATTCTCAACATTTTCAATAAGCTGGACGACCCATTTTTGCTCACTTGGTAAATTCCTCTATTTCTTAGTTTCTCGTTTCCTACTTTAACTCAGATTTTGCTTAATGGCCTGCATTTACCCTTTGTGCATATGTCAATCCCTTATGGTTTCATTATATACATTTCAATATTTTCATTACGAATTTGAGGGAATTTGTAGCCTCTTTTGTTGCTTAATCATGTTAGATGTTTGATGGATGAATAGAGATGGAAATGAAGTTAACATTGGTCTTACCTAGGGCTCTTACTATTTTTTTTTTTGGTGAAAACTGCTCTTACTATTTTAACTTCTAGAAATATGAAGATTTTATATCACTTTAGTACCTGTAGTGAATTAAGCTTTATCAAGTCTAATTTAATCATCATTTTAATGGCGTTCTTGACATTTGTTTGATGTACAGATTATGGAAAGTGGGTCGTAGTCTCAGGGTTGAAATTTTTAGCTTAAGTTTAAGACAAAAAAGTTGGATTGCTATTCATTAAATTTAGACATTTTCAATATTTTAGTCAAAGGAAAAAAGCAAAACAAAGATTTTAACTTTTTCTATGACATTTGATATCAATCTTTCTTTTGGTTACTCTCTAAATCGAAAATATTTTTTATCCTTCAGGACCATCCAATGATTTAATGTTCTCTCTCACAACACTAATTTTTTCTTTACTTTTTTCTCACAATATTAATTTTTTCTTTCCATTTTTACCTCTGCTAATTTTTCTCTTTCACAATTTTATCCTAAAAATTGTGGTCCCGGTCCATAATAAATCATCTCCACCAAATGCCCAATAAAGTAAATGCTTAGTTACATTGCCATGATTCTTAGTGGGTCGTTTATTAGAACTGATCAACCTAGGTATAAAGTAAAGATACCTTATAATGCAGTGGGAAAAAAATAAACATTAACAGGCCAAAAAAGAGAAATTATCAATATTTTCCATATTTTTATTTCTAACCTGTGTATGAATCTTTTTGTAGATATTTGCCCTGCTACAAGATTGCTTTGGCTATCAAAGAAAAAAAAAATAGAAGACCTTGGAAAGGGTGGCATTGTTGTTATCCAAATTGATGAGGCTGCTTTGCAAAAGGGGTGACTTGGAGGAGGTCTTTGTTGGTTAAGGTTTCAAATAAGATAGAATTTAGACTCAAGCAAATGAAAGAAAGAATGTTGAAAGTGTTAGGTTACTTCATGAGATAAACAAATCATTGTTGAAGTTACTTTTAATGACATTTATATCCATTTTTCCCTATGAATTTCATTCCTTTTATTTGTTTTCAGTTATGTAAATTTATCCACAACGGGACTATCATAAGTTTTTTTTTTTTAAAAAAAATCATTAGAATAGCCAGGATTAAACCGTGCTAAAAATAATCAATAATCATAGCTAAACAAATGTTACCACACTCAAACAAAATGTGGCTAGAATATTGCAACGCCACGATTAGCCACATTCATAAAGAGTGTGATTGTTTCCGTTTGCCACTTTTTTCAGCAATTTAGCCATATTTTCTAATATATTTTGTAATAAGGAGGGGCTAAGCCCAAACACCGGTTTTTTTTTTTTTGTAGTGAACAGTTGTTTTCTTATAATCTTAATGCATTGGCACCAAATGCCTCAAAATGACATTCAAATTTTAGAATAATCTAATGTCAAAAAATCTCAATTTGGTTGCAGCCAGTTTATAAAAAAATAAATGGTATGGCAGCCTATTAATTTTTAACTTACAAACACTAACTTTACATCAAATTCAGTTGGTACACCAAAAATCATAATTTCAACATCCAAACAGAATCATTAATCATAACAAAACTCATACAATATGCACTTAAGTCATTTCCAAAAACAAAATGCTCAAACTAAATAACATATATTTCATCAGATCCAATAAACAAATCCATACTATGTAAATTAAAATAACTACGTACATGAATCCAACAAACAAATCATGATGCTTGTAGTAAGTATAACTCTCCCAAAAATCTTTTAATATATTCATATATAGAATCTAACATATATGTTGTTCCTCCTATATAAGAAATAAAGTAAGATTTCTATTAAAATATAATTGAATATAATTAAGTTATAAATAATTGCAATTGATTAAATTTATATCTTTTACAAGACATATTTACTCTATTTTATTTAAAATCAATATGGTAAGGTCTTAGTATATTTATGAAAATATACGGCCTTTTTATTAGTCAAATCTATTATACAAAATATTATATGTCAGATCTGGTCTGATATAAGCCGAGCAGTAGGTTCCTATAAACTTACTCGGCCCACTTTCATCCCTAGTTGCAGCCAAAACTATGGCAAAAGTATACAAACACTAATTACATAAGGGCAGTGAAGGAAATATTTGGCAACTTTTACCATAGCGTGGCATAATAGTGATACATTGACATCCTTCATAACATCATGCACTTTTCAGCGCATACACTCCAATATATTTTGTTTTAGGCGTCACTATTATAAAGGATCTGATTTAAGTACACAATACTTTTCGAAATCTATGGTAAGGTCTTAGTTATTTATGAATATAGTATTAGTCAAATCCTTCTACTGGAAATTCGTCATAAGTTTATAGCTTCAATCACATGAATTTGAAATAGGTTACATTGGTCAATAATTGTTCCGTTCCACAAGTTGAAAGTTGTATTATTGATGAATAACAAAGTACTATTCTAGAGACATTTCAAAGGAATGGCAAAAGAGTAACTACCTATAAACACACTTATCTTGTTGGCATGGGTAGAGTCCGACACTTCTGACAACCACCTACGCTTAGATGTCGCAGTCTTGTAAGATTTTTGAAGGATGAAGGCAAGCTCTCAATGTCACAGCATGCAAGGTCTAGGATTTCAACCTTGCTTTGATGTCCAAAAGGGAAATTTTTAATATGCTTCCGGACCGTCCTTCCACTCAAAAATGGACACTTTCTCTCGCCTCATTCTCATCCGATTTTTCATAATCCCAGTCCCATATAACTTTGCTCGTCCAAAAGATGAAGGGACACACACCCCAGCATATGTTTTATAACTTTGCTCATCCAAAAGATGAAGGGACACACACCCCAGCATATGTTTTATTTAGACTTTGCAGTGACATTGTGTTTTGAAAATATTTTCCGCTCTTCCTACGTACATTTATAATGTTGATGTCCACTTCAATTTGATTTTTTTTAATTAGTTTAAAGCAATAGTTTATTCAAAGTGCACTTTCAAATTTGCAATCAATCTCTTTATGAAATTTATGGCTTTTCAAACGATGGATTTTTTTACTTTGTTTGCAGGCATCAGTTTTGGGAAGTAGAGACCAGGCCTTTCCTAGTGTGCCGACGGTCCTCTTTAGCTAGATGTGAACCGAGGCAAAATTGATCAGTAATTATATTTAATGTTGAGTTCGTGTTATGCCACAGGATGATTAATTGTAGGATTGAATTTACCTTAAGTGGCCTATAAATAGTGACTTGATTACTTATATTATCGGCACCTTAAATAGTTATTCAAGACTTCTATACATTCTTATGTTATTCGTATTTTTTATTTCGAAAATTTTGAAAATGGAGAATTTAATTATCAAGTGCAAGAAATATATGTTCATAGTACATATAGTGACCTGAATGTATTAAGAAAAAAATACAAAAATGGTTAAAAGTTGAATCAGCCATGATGAACTTAATGGCGGTAAGCTCCCAATGTACACAACACAATGTTAAAAAACAAATAATAGCAGTTAAAACTGTTAAGGAGTATGATTACATTCACTTTAATACTTCGGGGGAAGTAAAAAACTGCCATTAAATTCTCTTTCTATTATAGTGCATGAAAATCTAAAAAAAAATAAAAAAAGAAGCTAATATGGTAATTAGGACGTATTACTTATATTTAGAATTTACTAGTATCACCGTCAATTAGAAATGTAGGTAAATACAAAGTCACAATTGACTAATTTAACTTAATTATTAAAAATAAAAATATTTTAAGAAAATGAAAAGAAAATAAAGAAATACAGATAGCAAGAAACACCCTCACAAAGTTTAAGTTTTATTTTAAGCAAGAGAAAAAATAATAAAAGCTAGCCCTGTCTAGTAAAAACTCACAAACATTGGCATTAATTAGAAACAAATGATCGAAATGATAAATTGGGACAAAAGAACTGGAAGACTTGGTAAACTGACTTGAGCTTTTCTAAATATTAAACTTTAGAAACTTTGCCCAAAAGAACTTGACTAACCATGTTGTCCAAATTAAGAAAGGAAGATCCATCTGGGGCAAAAGCAGCATCTTGTGCCAGTGTTTTCCATTCCAAAGCTTTCTCCTTCATCACTTTACCCTTTTTCCCATCCATCAACTCCCTCACAAGGCTCTCAACTTTTTCCTTCCTGACATCTTCTATCTCCATCCCAATACCCCATTCCTTGCAACAGAATCGGCAATTGGTTTGTTGCTCCGCAAAGAAAGGCCAACATATCATTGGAACACCTCCACAAATACTTTCCAACGTTGAATTCCATCCATTGTGTGTCAAAAACCCTCCAATTGCTGAGTGAGCCAGCACTTGCTCTTGAGCACACCAACTTGACAATAAGCCTCGGTTTTTTGTCTCTGCCACAAACTCCGGAGGCAGAATAGCATTTTCACCAGACACGAGATCTGGTCTTATAATCCACAAAAAGGTTTTGTTACTATTAGCAAGTCCCCAAGCAAACTCAATCAATTGATCATTTGTCATAACCGTGACGCTCCCGAAGTTCACGTAAACTACAGAGTTGGGTTCTTTGTTGTCAAGCCATTCCAAACACTCTGGCTCCTCCTTCCAAAGGTTCGACCCAATAGCTTCCAATTCCTTATCAGCAACATCATTCATGAGAAAATTCAAGGGACCAACGGAATAGACAGGAGGCAAAATGGACGAGAATGCCTCCAAAACATCATGCTCTAAGGCATCAAACGTGTTGAAAATAATTGCAGAAGCTTCCTTTGCTTTCTTGCACACCCACTGTACGTAATCAAGCATAAGATCATCTGGGTCTGTGGTTCTTATGAAGGTGGGAATATCCCTCAATCTGATTTCTTTGATGCCTGGCACCCAATCGATGCTAGTCTCCAAATACCCGTTTGTGATATAACTTGAGTCTGCATGTCAAACACAGAATTCACTTAATTAAACTCATATAAATTACCTTTTTTTTCCTTCTTAGCTAACAAAGATCATGGTTCGAATCCAGAAAAACAGCCTATTTACAATTATGTAAGGGTAAGACTGCTTACAAGTATTTCCTCCCCCACACTCGCTAGTCCGGTTCAAGTGGGACTGGCTTTTTTTTTTTTTTTTTTAACAAATCCTTAATATAAATTATCTAAGACTTATCTATCACAAAGAGTAGATTTTTCACCTAGAAAACCTTTTTAAATTATCAAAGAAATGAGTTAACCTTTGAGGGGTGTTAAGCCCTTGTGGATGAGTTGTTCAAATTGCACGTAACACATGAACCCACTTGCACCAGTTGTCCAGAAAAGGACGTCTGGGATACCCAGTTCTTTTGCAGCATCGACGGTGAAGCACATGATACCGTCAGAAACTATGCAAGTCACGGGAGGGACGTCTGGGGAATCGTTGAGATTGGAAAGGAGGTTCTTGAAGTGAGGTAAACAAGTTCTTCTGGTGGAGTCACACAGGGAAGGCACGTGCTGTGTAGCATCAATATCAGGCTCAGGAAGACCATCAGGGATGGTTTGGAAACGAAATGAAGGGAGGCCATTGAGGGCATCAGGACCTCTGGCTTTGAGAAGTCGTTTATGGTTATACTCTGAGTTTACAAAGGTTATATGAAAGCCTCTGAAATGGAGGATCTTTGCTAGTTTGAGCATAGGGTTTATGTGCCCTTGTGCTGGGTATGGGATGCACACTGCATGAGGCTTGTTCTCGATTGTACCCGAAGGACTCATTTTCTTTCTTTCTTCCTTCCTTCTTCTTAGATTGAAGTCCACCAAGCAAATTATTATAAAGTGTGGTCGTTGCAGTGAAAATATCTTCCTCGCCACAATTTTAGGAGCGAATAAGTGATGGTTTCAATGCAACGGAGACATGTCAAGGCCCACCACGTTATCAGCAGCAGAGCCAAAGTTAGCCGAAACATTTTCTGCAAAGTAGCAACCGACCTTTGAAAGTGGAAAGAGTGTTTATTTGGAGGGTTTTTGTTTTGTTGTTTATCATGACATAAGAACAAATTTTAATCACACAATATTTTTGTGAGTCTCTCACTTTTCAAAACAAAAGAATAAATAAAAATTAAGACATACAAAATGAATATCTATAATATTACAGAATCACTTTTTTTACGACATATTTCTTATAAAACTCTTATGTTAAAAGATGTAAAGTTGTATTATTTTAAGAGAGAGAAATAGATAGATAAAAGAAGAGACAAATGACAAAAAAATAAAGATATGAATTTGTGAGAGTAAAAGAATATATTTCATTTTTATTTTATTTTTGGTAATCAAATATATGTCATTTAATTTTAAAAGGATAAACACTTTTACTTCTTAAAAATAAGATGACAAGGAAGGCACGTTAATCGATGGCTATACAGAAGAAGAAAAATTTATCGGAGAGAATTACATTTCCCTAGTTATATTCCGCCGAACCGAACTCGAGTTGTAAACAAACGTATAAACTCTCCAATATTATTAGTTCTCTAACGACATTTTCTTTTTACATTAAAATTGTAAAAAAAAACTTCTGAATATTTAATTAAATTAATGCTATAAAAATTAATGACGTTTCATTGATATTTTCAAGTAAACTAAAACAAAATATTTTTTAAAGGGTTTATTATTTCCTTTATCATAAAAAAAAATGTTCAGCAATTCCAAAATTATGTCATTTTGAAGAATTAATAGTTTTTTTGATAAAATAATTTAACAAAGAAAAAAAATTCTTAAAATATCTCCTATTAATTTCTCAATTTGTGCAAATCACACTAAATAACAAAACTTGATGCTATAAAAATCTATATCCAAGAAAATGAAAGAGCACCCGAAGCAACTCCATTGTAAGGAGTGGTGTTGAATCTTATGAACAAACCTTGCATGGGAAAAATATCATCCAAGCCTACTTTTATTATTAGATAAAAGTAATCTTTATTTTTCTGTTATTGTTTTAAATATTTCTAAAGTATAAAATCTCAAAAATATTTCTCTTTATCAGTGTTGTTTATCTTTATTTTTGTTCCTTAAAAATCTCTGTTCTCATCTTTTTCAAGACAAAACTCAAATTAAGGTTGAAAAGATAAACTTGGTTCATTACCTTTGTGAACTTAATGACTTATTTCATTGAGCGGTGGAAAGATCTTTTTTGACTAACCTTAATCATAGGACGGTTCAGTGCCTTGGTATATATTTGTTCCCCAATTTTTACTTTGTTTCCAACTAATTCATTCATTTCATTTGTAATTATTTTATCGGATTTGATTTTCTCATGTTACATGAGAATTCAATTCTCATATTGTGACTCAACTAATGATGGGTCCTATAATTATTAAAAAGTGAAAAAAAAAAAAATTTGCACGCAAATCAAATAATCATAATTGAATTTTCATGAAAATTGAGAAAATATTTACCGTTATTATAATACATATTCTAAAGATACACGGTCACAATTTTATAATTTTTTTAAACAAATCGTGTCAGCTCGATCAGAAAAAACCTGAGCCCCTTGTGTTGAAATCGTCTCTACATATCTATTGAGCGAAAAAATTTAACATATTTCATGCTCACCATTTATTCAGTAGTCCTTTTGTATAATTGAAAATTTTTCTTTCATTTCTACTTTTTTTTTAATTTTTTTCCTTCCATCCTTTTTTTTTCTATTTTTGAGAGAAACCACCATACTCTCACTCCAAAAAAAATCTTCTCCTATTGAGCAAGAAGTCAGACAGCCGGTGGTAGACTTTTCGTCAGGATAAGGTGTTGCAGACTGCAGTCACGTTCGCCAATCAACTCGAATCAATAGTCTTAACATATCATATTTATTTCTGGTTGAATTTTAAATCATCTTTATTATATAAAGACAACAAATTAATATTAGTTCATTTAATATTCACTATTGGCAGTTGGACGAGATGTCCCCGATTAGGAACAAAATTTTAATGTACCGCGAGTAGTTAAGTGGGGTACTCTTTCCTTTTTTTTCAAATGTGAAAAAATTTTCGGGACATAAATAAAAATAAAAATGAAAAAAGAATAGACTGAATTTTTTTCCCATATTCCTGACAAGCTGTTGGTTTAGATTATTTATTATTTATTTTTATTTTTTTAATATTTACAAAATTTATTCTTCTAACTCATTATTGTTTTAGTTATTTCAAGTTTGAATAAATATGAAGTGAAAGATTTTTTCGACGTAAATATTAATTTATAGTAACAATAATAAGTATAAAATTGTTCTTCATACATATTATATATAAATAATTTAATAAGAAAATTTAAGCATCATATTTTAAGTTGTTTGGACTTTCAAAGTTAAGCTAAACTATGATTAGGCTGACTCAAGTTGGACAAATATATTTAGAATTAAGTTTTATTAATTTAGTTTATATATCTTGTTAAACTATTCAGATTGGTTTATTGAATTTTGTTTATTTCAACACCTTTAATATTGATTAAGGTTTAAATAAGCTAGCATATAATCGTGTGATACTTCTTCTTTTTTCGGTAAGCATCGTGTGATACTTCTTTATTTTCAAAATATCTATCATTTTAAAAAATTATTTTTATTTTATTTTATCTACCAAATTAATAAAATATTAATTACACTTTTATCCTTATTTTTAATTTTTTTATTAAATAAGATTAAAAAGATGAATGGAATGATAATATTTAAAATATTTAATAAATTATATTTTAGTGAAATATAATTATATTTATTTAATTAAGTTAAATTTATTTAATAGTTTCTTTAATCTACATAAATTACGGTAGACGATACATATTTTGAAATGAAGGTATCTCCAATTATGATTTTTAAGATTTGGGGCCCCGGCCTGGGATGGGGAAACGTTAGATATATTTTTGAAAGTAATATTTGTCTTGCCTCGTGTTGATTATGTGGGCTATAGTTTATTTATAGGGTGATAAGAGTTTGTGCGGGGAAATAAATTTAGTGGTTGCTTTCTCTCTCTCTCTTTCTTCCTCTCTCTCCTCTCTTCTCTCTCCTCTCTTCTCTCTTCTCTCTCCCAGATAAATTTTTGGTATTACTGTTGGAAATATCTTCGGTACTATAGTAATACTGAAGACATCATTTACTCAATTTAGAAAATGTAATATATATTTTTTATTATTTTATCCTTCCTTGTATGGTTATTTTCTTCAAAACCATTATCATTTTTTACTTATAGTAAAGAAGTACATGCTACAGTAGCACCTGGCAGAAAAAAATAAATTTTAACTGATATGTCATATTTTTATTGATGGAATACACTGAATCTTTGATACAATAGTAGTACCAAAAATTTATTCCTCACGGTACATTGTGGGAGCGTAAAATATTTGCTGTTTGTGTGGAATGTTCAATTTCTAATATCCATGGATATCATGTATTATTAAAATCTGAGTGGATCGGAGTGCTTGACACGCTACGTCAAAAGATTTTTCAACAATAATAAATTAATAACTCATATAGTTTGACTTGTTATATATTTTGAGTAGTACCATATATATTTAACTCATCAAACCTAGTGGCTTTTTAATTAAGAATCTATATTAATAAATTTTGCCTTGCTTTTCACTTTAACATGCTATCAATGCAAGTTTAATAGAGGAAATCACCCTTTTCTAATTATTATTTGAAAACAAATTTGTTATCACATTATTTTTCGAAGATTAATGTATTGAAAGTATTTCAAAATCCAAATTCGACACAAGCATTTTTTCAAAATTTATTATATAATTTCATATTGCGTTTAATGTTTCTTGTAATATTATAAAAGATAAAATTTTCTCCTTTACATATATAAAAGTATATCAGATCCATTTTTTTTTTCTCTTCTCTTTATATGATCCCACATTTTCACACATTTTTGCATATGTATATAAAATAATTTTATCTCCTTCAAAATATTAATTCCTTTCTTATTTAACTTCTTCTTTTTTAAAAGAATAGTTTTAGTCTCCATCAAATAATTTTTCTTATCCCGCGTGCTTGAAATCTGTGTCATTTCATGGTCGGCTAAGAAGAATTCAGAATTGAAACTTGACAAAGACGGGAAAAGCATACCCAAAAATCCTTAGCAAACAAAATGGACCAACAGCTATTATTGAATTAGATGCCTTCTAAAATACTTGGTCCAGGAAAGATAGAAAGCGCTACATAAAAAAAATTGCACATAAACTAAATAAAAAATAACCACGCCGGCAAAACTGCCTTCCATTATAGACTTGAATTGAAGCCTTCATTGACTTGAATTGAAGTGTTCATATTCTGTTTGTTCTATCTCTAGGGTATGCAAACCGACCTGGAAGCGATTGCGAAGTTAGGGAAGGCTGTGGTTGAAAATCATCCGTTAGAAATTGGCTCATTTTGAGTTGGTTATAAATTTGGCAATCTTACGAAAGTTACAATGATGATGTACGAGAAAGAACGGGACCCGAAAGAGATAAGGAGAAAGGGAAGCACATTTCAGTACACACCCCATTTACAGGGTAATCTTTTCACTCGCGTCACATGCTTTGTTTGATATTGACAAGTGGCGTCGAAGGTTATGAGTTCGAGACAGAAGGGTTCGCAGGTATTTAAAGTATTACATTAAGAAACATTAACTTTGAAATGTTTAATAATGTTATTTTCAGCTTAGGAAATTCTAAATATAATGCAAGTTATTAAGCTTCAATTCATATGGATTAAAATAACCTTTCACCTATTGAACTTACATGTGAATATGTTATTGAATTATATTATTAATATATCCACCTCGTGCATTTATTTTTTAATTCATTCTTTAAACTCAATTTTAATATATATTTATTGTGAAAAAAATTAAAAAGAACCTTATCTGGATCATTGCCGTGAATTAGTAGTCAACCACCAGAACGTAAATGCAGACTGACGCTTGTATTTCATCATGGTTTTCCTCTTCCATGAATACATAGATTATGTCTTTAGGCACCTAACTATTATTTCCATAATTCACCTTAATTTTTTTACATGTATAAACTATGTTGCACCAACAACGATATGAGATATAGGTTATGACATGATACGTCTGATATATTAATTCTTAAAAATATTAGATTTCGATATATTCGGACACGTTTTGATATTACATAATATTTTTAATTTATGTAATATATATTATATTTAATATTTAATAATTTAACAAAAAATTGAATTTAAACTCATAATATCCATCAATTTTGCAAATAAACAAAAGATATCTCATATATTTTTTATATTAAATTCAATAGAATGGGAATCGTAATATAACGAATATAATAGTTAGAACTAAAAACACAATGCAACCTTCGAACCTTTTTTGAGTCTCTGCAATGAGAGTGTCGGACACAATACGTAAGATATTTTAAAGTGTCGATGTATCAGAGTATATATATATAAGTGTTAAGGGTCCTTGCAATTACATTATCATCTCTTGCTCATGAGGACATATATATAAAGGAGTTATACTCAACCAACTTTGACAGCAGAAGTATTACCACAATATCTTATATATAAAAAATTAATTTATATTAGCATAAATTATATCCATAATTTTAATCATTAATATTATTTGAATTTAACGATCTATATATTAACAAATTATATCATTACATACATAAGTCTTGTTTGGTCCTAGATAGACAGTTAGTATTTACCATACAGGTATGCGCTTAGACATATCTTTGAGAGAAATATCTAATTGGCTCAAGGCAAAAGTACCAATCACTGCGCACAAGCAATAGGCTTATAGCCGAGTTGTGGTATGTGTGCTCAGTGTTGGCAACAAGAGTAAATAGGTTAAAAGTGTGTACCTGATAAACTCCAACCCTTTATTTATAGAAGGGGTTACCTATAAATAGGTTTAGAGTCCTAATGAGAGTGTAATTCCTTGATCCTTTGTTATCTAGGATCTTATTTGGATAGGCCTTATCCTTTATTGGATAAGTTGTTAAGATATGAATCCAGTCCATAACAGTTTTCCCACAGCCGTCGGTTTGAGAGCTGAGACTGCTGCGGTGTAAAAATATTAGAAAGACCTTGGTTTTACCAAGCTGCTATATCAGTACATCGGCGCTAGATTAAGCCATTTATGATTTTCGTCGTGTTAGACTAAGGTAGATCTCTAAATAAATTCTCAATGGAACTTATCCGGGATTCATTTTCACTAAGATTGAGTCACAGTGTAAGTCTTGACAACAATGCCGACACTAAGGTCGGCATAATTGCTATTGCAGCAAAGCGACTTCTCACTTCAATTGCACGGTTACACAGATCAATGTGTCACTTGGCTATTGGTAGTTTGTGCATAGTGGAGCGTGAATTGCCCTTGCTTTTCGCAGCTCATGATTATATGCATTAAGTGCGTATTATGAAGTTACCTATCTGCCCCTGTTTTTTCATCTTCACGCCTAGGGGTTTTTACAAACTTGAACCTCTTCATTTGAATTCATTTCCCTCACCGCTTACTTTCGTTCTCTAAAAGTTTCCTCTGCATCTCTTACTCCAGTTGAAGTTCTATCTATAAATTTGTACAACTTTTACTGTCTTCCTTTCCACTCTAACATGTATTTTTTCCAAACACTTCTTTTTTGTGCATTGCTTTTATTCCTTGATTCTGGTTTTGGTTGTTTGCACGCTTCGTTTGAGTGAGGGATTGTAATATGTGTCTTTGATAACGAGAGAGTGGCGTTGCGTGTTTATGGGATCCTAGCCCTTTTTTTAGACCCCTTCTGTTTTTCCTAGAAATTATAGTGAATTTCCTTTTTACCGCTAAATTCCTAGGTTAGGATCAGTGTCTCTGGATGAGACTTTGGCTTGGCCCCTGTCTGACATGGAAACGACGAAGATGCCGCAAAAGAGAGGGCCCTAATCCAGAAGTTGCCCAAAGGACCTCGTCATTGGCTCTGGGTGAGGAATATACAGAGGAGGAGAAACAACAAATGTTTCTTCATTGTCACCGAGGTGAGGGAAGTAAACGGAGATCAACTCTTTCTAAACGATGATGGGTCGTACCACTTCAATGAGAGAAAAACTAAGTATCTTTGACTGTTGATCTCAGCTTGGTAATACACTAGGTCTAGGTGGACTTTCTTCGTCTCAACCTCGATTGCAGGTTCCATGACCGACTCTCACCCCCCTTTATGTGTGATGAGATAAAGCACTATTAATTTTTCCCTATTCATTTTTTTGATTGGAGTTCGATTCTGAATTGAAATCAACCCATTGAACTTAGTGATAATTCTTCTACCTCATCCTATTTTGAGCTTGATCTTCCGAGGTTCGACCTTAGTCGAAGGGACTCATATGCATCCTTTATTTGTGCAGACTCTGAGCCTCTGGTTCGATGTCACCCATGGAAAAGCTGATAAACAATGATGACCATTCTTGGATCCTTCAAGACATTTTAGATAAGAGGTCCCTTATGTCGGTAGAAGAGATTATCGAGCTTCCAATTGGTGATACCGCGGGAATATATCTTATACCGGCGGCTGAGAATGAACCGGTATGTGTGGGGCGGGATTTAAATGATCCTCATTTCTCCTTCCTTTACAAATACTTGGTTACTCAAGTGGGAATTCAGTTTCCTTTTTTTGAGTTTCAGATGGTTTTGTTGCACCGCCTTCAAGTTGACCCCACTCAACTCCATCCCAACTCTTGGGCATTTGTTCGAGGCTTCGAGCAGGTGTGCCGATATTTATAAATCCCTTGTACAATTTCCTTTTTCATATATCTGTTCAACATGTACACCTTTAATACGGGGTCCGAGCCTAAGGAAAAGAAAGGCTAGGTTACCCTTCGGGGTGCTCCTAATTGTGGTATCTTCCACGTATTTACGTAATCTTTCAAGTGTTTCAAAGATCAGTTCTTTAAGGTGGCTATCCATCCCAGCAGCGAGTCATGGTCTCTAAAAGGAATGCACCAATTTGGAAGATTGAAAGTTAAATTTCCCATTTATTGGACACACCGCCACAACCTTAGAAAGCTCAAAAACTATTCAATATCTGAGTCATCGACGCTGAGTAGCTAGGATTTAATGTCTTCATGGCGTACGTTGAGGAGTACGCCATTTTTTACTTAAGTTGGATGGTGAACAAATTCAGATATGATCTCCTTCAAGAATTTGGTATGTTATCCCGGCTTTACTGGGTTGGATAATTTGTTGCATTGTTTCAGATACTTTGTTATTTGTGCAGCATATATGATAGGTTTCGACTACCGCAAATACATTAAGAAACCTTCAGGCAAAGGGAAGTCTGCGTTGTCTAAAGATGTTGTCATCAAAATTTCAAAAGAGCGAAGGCTCGAGCTCACAGGTAAGAGTTCGGCTCCTGAGGACACTAATACCTCTTACATTCTTGTGCCTCCTCCTCCATGTAACACCTCATTCTATAAACGGATTGTTATCTTTGTTTATGATATTAAATACAATTACAATCACGTTAGTTCAATTAAAACACAAATAATTTAAAAAAAAAAAAAAACCTTGTTCCTTTTTTTCCGTTTTAAACCACACTGTATTTAAAATCAACAATATCATAATTACAACTTTGTGAAGTTGCGGAATAACTAATGTTATGCTTAACATCATTTACTATTTTTATTAGACCTGAATAAATGGTCCTTATCATAATTACAACTTTGTGAAGTTGCGAAATAACTAATATTATGCTTAACATCATTTACTATTTTTATTAGACCTAAATAAATGGTCCTTACTCATTAATTTTAAGTCTTATTCTTTTTAAAAAATTAGAGGCAGGGCACTTAAGCCTTTTTTTAACAAGTTCATAAGAGGTTTATAATCAATTCCAAATTAACCAGTTGAAAACTAATTATGAATCGGTGAAATAAAAAATATGAGAAGATTTTAAAAAAATATAAAAAGTTTATATGTTTTAAATTGTTTTAATTCGTTTATGGGAAAAATAATGGGATTTATTATTCTTATTTTTCATAAAATATAATCTATCTCCTACACACTAATTTAATATGGGTCTCACTTTACTTTTTCTCTCTCTTCCCCAAAAAATGGACCCCACCTATACCAATGAGTGTGTAGAAGATAACTCTTATCTTTTACTACATAAGAAAACTATTACCCAAAAATAATTATCCCAAAAATAATTCTCGCATAGTTGGAGAAATATTCTTCTCGTACCACTAACTAAAAAAAAAAAATGATATTATGTTTTTGTATCTGCTGCAAATGCCCAAAACTAAGCTTTAAGCCTTCTTTTATACACCCCTACCAGGGTAATCAAATGGGTGCTGCATTAAAATGTTAAGTCAATTTTTGTTTTATTTTATATTTTTTTAAGCCACTTTTGTATGCAGTAAAGCTGGGCTCAGCCAGCTATGCGCTAGCTATTTGATTGTCGACTCTCGTTGTACTCGTTCTTTGTTTTTTTATAATTGATTCTATTATGTAAAATTTTTATATAAATTTATTATATTATAATTTGAACAAAAACATCTATTTTTACTGTTGACATATGCATATGCTATCTATCTTTTTATCTTTTCATATCTGAATCTTGCATTAATGAAAAGTAAGTACCGTATGAAAACACAACTCCATAAATATAAGATGGAGTAAACTAAAACTAACTAACTGACTGAAATCACTTCAGTAACAAACTCTAACAAACTTAACCTAACTGACTCTTTATCTAACAAACTCAGTTACAATAACAAACTTAACCTAACTGACTCTTTATCTAACAAACTCAAGATAAAAGATAAATAATCATCTACTATACAAGAGATGAAAAGATAAAAAGATAGATAGCATATGCATAACACTTTCGAGCACGAGGAGTGAATTTCGTACGTCCAGTAGTGAGAGAACTGGCATAACACAAACATCCGAACACATTCAAATGAATGAGTTGAGGTGGTTGTCCATGAAGCAATTCATAAGGAGTTCTTCCAGCAAGGAGGGGACTGGTGACTCGATAGATGAGATGTGCAGCATGTAGAATACAGAAAGACCAAAATTTAAGAGAGAGTTTAGCCTGAAAACACAAGGCTCTTGCCACATTAAGGATATGGTGGTGTTTCCTTTCCACTACACCATTCTGTTGTGGACTCTGAACACATGAAGTTTGATGGATCACTCCTCTACTGGCATAAAAATCACCCATCATGAATTCTGCACCATTATCATTGCGAATCATTTTAATGGAAGTGCTAAACTGATTATTAACCAGATAAAAGAAGTTGCGCAGATGAAGACGTGTTTCTCCTTTGTGTTTCATCAGTACCACCCATGTGAATTTAGAGAAATCATCTACAATAGTCAAGAAATACTTGTCACCATTAATTGAAGGAACTGAAAAGGGACCCCAAATGTCTGTGTGTATTAGATCAAATGGTTTTTGTGAAGAACTGATGCTATTAGAATATGGTAACTTTCGTTGCTTTGCAAAATGGCAAATGTCACAAGGTGCTCCAGCCTTATTACAATGTACAAAGGGAAAATTATGACACATAGCTGTCATTACACTATCAGAAATGTGACCTAAACGGTAATGCCATAAAAGAGAAGTATCAACAGAATTGTTGAAAGCAGCAGTCATAGTCATGATTGACTTATTAGGACTAAGAGAAAGTGTGAAAACAGTAAAAGAGTTCATATCTGAATCTTGCATTAATGAAAAGTAAGTACCGTATGAAAACACAACTCCATATATATAAGATAGAGTAAACTAAAGCTAACTAACTGACTGAAATCACTTCAGTAACAAACTTAACCTAACTGACTCTTTATCTAACAAACTCAGTTACAATAAAAAATTTAACCTAACTGACTCTTTATCTAACAAACTCAGTTACAGATAAAAGATAAATAATCATCTACTATACAAGAGATGAAAAGATAAAAAGATAGATAGCATATGCATATGTCAACAGTTACTCTTCATTCTTATCAATTCAGAACAGATGCAAATATAATAACGGCAAAAATAAATAAAAATAAAATAGAAAACATTTTCTTGTGGAGAAGACAAAACTTGTATTTTCTCTTGTGATATATTGCTTACAATATTTAGTTTATATCAAACTGAACCAAACATTAAATTAGAACTCGTGGCCTTTTACTTTCTCACAACTCTTGGCCTTTCATATTCTCACAACTCTTGGCCTTTCACTTTCTTACAACTTTTGGCCTTTCACTTACCTAAACACATGACTACTTAATTAAGACTATTAAATATAAAACTAACAAAACATTTAAAGTTTATTCAACATAAAATAGAAAACATAGAATTCTTGTAAAAATTTGAACATGGGTACAAAACCCAAATAATTAAGCTTAAGGTTTGGAAATTCCCGAAAAATGAAACAAGGTTTCAAGACTATACAAGAGCTTTTACTTTTATTTTGGTTGGTTGGAATCCTTCAGATGTGGGTTGGATAAAAATCAACACGGATGGGGCATCTAGGAGACCATATGGTGGAGCTGCTTGTGGTGGAGTGCTTAAGGATGCATCAAGTAATTGGCTTTATGGATTTGCATACCATATTGGTCAATGTTCAGCATTTACAACTGAACTTTGGGACGTTCTTAAAGGTTTAGAACCAGCTTGGGAATGAGGTTGGAGGAATATTATTTTAGAAAGTTATTCACAATCTGTTATCACTTTGTTCACCAAAGATGGAGGAGCAGCTCGGGTGCTGCGATTAGTGACTCGCATTCGAGAATGGTTAGCGAAAGATTGGGAGTTCATCTTACTCATACCTACATAGAGAGCAATGGTTGTGCATAGGGGTGTTAACGGGCCGAGCAAGCCAAGATTTGGTTTTAAAAGACAAACCTGTGTTTAAATGTGTCAGTCTGACCAAACCTGTTACCTGTTATAAATATAATTATCGGCATGTGGCCTAGTTTATTTACAAAAAATAAAAGCCCGGTTTAGGCTGTTTTAAAAAAATAAGACAACAAAAGTTTATCCAAACAGAATATACAATCAACAATACTAATAATTCCATAAATATTCATAAATTTAATGTATATCCAAACAGCATAATATAGAACAAAATCATTCAAAATCTATGTTTAACCAATAAAATGGGGTGAAATGGATTCAGGAGAAAGAGAAGGCTATTACATGTAGTATAAAAAATATAAAATAAAAATAAAATAATATACTAGGTCAGCCTGAGAGGCTCTAAAGCCGAACTTTGGAACTAGAGCCTGAGGTCTTTTTATTAAATGAGCTTTTATACAAGTTCAAGCTTGGTGCCAACAACTTTTTTTAGACATATAAGCTCGGGCCTTAACGAGCCGAGCCAAAGGCCACTGGTTTGTTTAGCAACCCTAACTGCGCAGATTGCTTATCTAAATTTCCACTAGATCATCAAATGGAAAATAATCTATGTGTTTTCCATTCTCCCCATGGTATTTGGTTACTGTATCTAACATACTTTTATCATTTTTGTTCTTTTCACAAAATTAATTTAATTTAGTTTATCTGAGACTGTCTCTAGCATTACCAAAAAAAGAAACCGTAAAAGAACTGTTTGGCAAAATTTATTTAAAATAATAGAGTGAGATAAATATATTAGTTTTTTTTTTAATAACAAAAATATTAGTTTTTTAACATACAAATATCTTCTTCTTTTTTAGTACAATACAAATATATTTACTGTAGGTCAACGAGATAGGCAGACATATCAAGGCTCTCAACGTCGACTTGTCAGACAATTGTCAAGATATTTTCTGCAAAAAAGTCGAATTTGAAGTTTGTCACATTCTACTAAACCAAATCCAAGAAGTAAACAAACAAAAATTATGCAATATTATAGGTTCTCTAATGATAATTTTTTGTATTTAAAATTGTTTGAAAGCCACTGTTTATTCTAATTAAAGTAATGCTATTAAAAAACTAATATAATTGAATTGTCAAATTTAGTGAATAAATTTTTTATGACTAAATATATTGAAATTTTTAAAGTACAAATATGTGAAATAAAGATATTATCTGACATCTGTACATTTTAATGATTTTTTATAATACAATATAAAATACTATAACAATAAGAAATTGATTTAAGAAGAATTAACTTCTTCTTTTTTTATAAATAAATCATATGTATTTTTCATGGATGACAAATTTATTAGAAGGGGGTCCGGGATTAAGGGTTAATTTTTTTTTCAAAAATAATTTGAGAAGGATAGAATATTTTCTCAGCTCCTATACATCAATGAAGCTATCATTATTTGGTGAAATATTCACTTTTTAATGTAAAAAAACAGTTCAAAAAATAATCTAGCAATATGGATATTTTAAACATTAAAAAATCTTATTTCAAGCCATTTATATTGAGAAAGTGATCGTGCAAGTATTATTTAAAAAAGGGAAATTTTGTGTCATTTTAGATGAAACCATGTTATTTTGATATATAATTTATAATTTTTTACCTTCTCTCTTCTTACAGAAAAAATAAAATATAAATAATTTATAATATATATCAAAATAATATCATTTCATCTAAAATGAAATAAAATTATATTATTTAATTCACGTACACTTTTTCCCTTAGGGCTCGTTTGGTGTACCTGATAAGGAGAGTAGGATAGGATAAATTATCCTATCCTGTTTTTATCAGATGTTTGGTAAACCAATGGGAAAGGATAGAGTTATCCTATTTGCTAATTTTATTCATCCTAGAAGAGGATAACATAACCTAAGGGGTAGGCTGGGTTACGTTTCACTCGGATAGGATAGGAAAATTAAGTGAAACTTTGGACCAAAAACTCCACCAACTACCCTCGTCATTCACCTCCTCTCTACCTTCAACGCTCCAACAAGGTTCTTGCAACGCTCAAGTATCTCCTCCTTGTCGCCGTCAAAGACAACAAAAGGAAACATCTTTTACCTCTCTGAGCGAAAATAAAGCTAGAGGAAGACGTGATTGATGCATCCAAAAGCAAGGCTAGGGAGGCGGTGTATTTCTCAATGTTACTAATAAAAGAGCAAGAGTTTTGGGGCCCTGACATTTCTTTCCCTCAATTAAATCAAATGATTGCTGGAAATTTTATTGCTCAAGCAATGGCTTCTTGTCTAGATTTCCAGATGAGCGAAAGCCTGCAAATGGGAGAGAGGAACCACTGAATATATTTTTTCGCTAATTTCATGAGGTTGATATATATATATATATATATATATATATATAAATAGTTTAAATTTTTTTGAATAATTAAAAATAGAAGTTAAGGTATAAATAAATAAGAGAATTTTTATAAAAAAAAGTATATAAAATTATGTTGTAAAGGGTATTTTTGTCTACTTATATCATATCCTAGTGTTATCTGGTTGACTTCAAACACATGACAAGATAATATAATCTTATAAGATTGTCTATCCTGTGTACATCAAACACAGGATAGGATATGAGCTTATCCTGCTCATATCATATCCTACCCTTATCCTGTCCTCTTATCCTATCAGCCCTTATCCTATCTTGTACACCAAACGAGCCCTTAAAGAATCATTTAAAAAGTCCAACTAGTAGTTTATGACAGTCAAATCCTATATCAGGTAAAGTAGACTCTGCTCTGGGAGCTCATCTCTGGGTAAGACAGTAGTATAGCAGAAATTTTCCTCATCCGGAGAAGTGGTAATTATATTATGAATTAAGCTTACATTTTAGCTGTTAGACATTTCTGACAAGAAAGTCCTGGTTAGTAGCGGAGCCAAGAAAAAAATATAGTTAGTGTAAAAAAATTCCAATTAGCAAAATTTAGTTAGTGGCAATATTATATCACTTTTAAAAACTTTTTTTTTTTGGTAAGCACACTTTTAAAAACTTAATCAATAGCAAACTTAACCACCAAATGGCTCCACCATTGGTTCTAGTTAGAAAAAAATTTAATATACTACAGTAGTATCTATATTCACTAATAGGAATATAATATCTATCCTGACATGTTTCTTAAGGAGAGAAAAAAAATCTTTAAAATCTTTAATATTATGCTTATATATTTTAATAAATATATAATATATAATTTCATTTTAAATGAAAATTATACATATTATTCAGTATAATGGCAGTATTAAAAATATTCTCCTTTTGTGGTTGGGAAATCATTTCATGGGTTGTTTTTTTTTTAATTTAAAATGGTGTAATTTGCTTAAAAATTAATCAAAATAGTAAAATTCTTAAAAATAAAATAAGTCATGGACGAAAAATACAACTTTTTTAATAGATCGTACTTTTAAAGAACGAATTTAAAAGTATATTTTTAAATATAATTTAATTTAAAAAGAGCGGATTTAAGTATAATTAGTTGTAAAAAAATATTATTTGGATATTATATTTTAAAATTTTAAATATACTTTTGAATAAAGTAAGTCATACATAGAAAAAAAAACAACTTATGTATTTTTCATATACGGCTAATGTTTTTTTAAAAAGATAAGTAAGCCGTATATTTTTAAATATAATTTAATTTAAAAAATAATAATATGTTTTTTTTATAGATGACTTATTATTTTTTAGAAAAAAAATCGTATTTGAGAAATATGACCAATTACATAATTTTTTTATTTTCATACAAGATTTGATGTATTTCTAATTTTATTATTTTATTTTTATTTGGAACAAATGTAGTCAAATTCTTAGCAAATTAATTAATTAAGTAACTACATTATACTAATCTTCTCTAATAAATACACACATAGAGAATAACATAGAAGAGTACTATGCCAACCCTAAAGCATTTACGGCCGGAGAGAATCAAATACACACATAAAGAATTTATTGTATCTTTTTCTGATTGAAAATTTTGTTAGTTTAATTTCCAGTATTAAAGTTGATTTCTTGTAATTTAAGAAATATTAGAATAGAATATAGGGAAAACTTCACTTTAACCCAGTGTGGTTACAACAATTATCACTTAGCCCCTATGGTTGCAAATTAATCACTCAGACCCACCGTGGTTATAGAATACATCATTTAGCCCCTCAAATGTCTAAAATGTCCTTATTTTTTAAAGGGGAATGATATACTTACCACTAAAAAAGTTTACTACCCTTACAATCAATTTAATTACCGATGATTTCCGTCTCTAACAGCAATAATTTATTGGAAATTATTGGGTTGTATTTATTAATTAATTAATAATTCTAAAAAATTATATCCGTTAGATTGACGAAAATAAACAGTGATTAGATTGATTGTAAATGTGATAAATATTTTTTGTGGTAAGTATATCCGCTCCTTTTTTAAAATACTAATAATACCTTTACTAAAAAATTACAAATTATATTTCAAATGTCGAAAATATCCCTAATTAAAAAAGCAATTCTGATAAAAATAAAACAAACAGATTATAGTATACTAAACAACTATGTCAACAGGGAGTTTGTTGTCTTTAAGTCCTAAGGACAGCTGAAATTAAACTAAGAAAAAAAAAACAAAAAAAAAATTACCAAACAAGAATGATAGTATACTTAACGCTATTAAATGAGAAGTTAGGGTAATTATTCCCAAATTAAAAGAAAAAAAACATGAGATTTCTTGTTTAACGTGACAATAAACAAAGATTCTCAAAATCACATATCTTGTGAAGGTAAGATTCAACTTCACCAAGTGTTATGTTAATACCAGTAGTCCCAATTCAGATGATACATACCTACATAAATAAAAAATAAATTGCTTAATATATAAAGAATGGCAACTAAAGAATGACACACTTCATTACCTTTGCATAAAGAAAAAGCCAAGAGAGACATCAAAAACGGCGATTCCAATCCCTAATCTTAGAAAACCATTAGGCAGATCACATAGGAATAATGGGCTTTACCATCGGTCCATCTTTTTTATTGTGAGATGATTTTTTTTAATTATTGATTATTTAGTGCGTTTATTTATAACTACAGGATCAAATTAGGTAAAATGATTAAGATTAAAAGTGAATTTTTTTTAAAAAATAGGTATTTTATCAGAATTGCTTTTTTAATTAGGGATATTTTTGATATTTCAAATATAATTTGTAATTTGTTGAGTAAGGGTAATATCGGTATTTTAAATAATAAGGACAATTTAGACATTTGAGGGGCTAAATGATGTATTCTACAATCACAGTGGGTCTGCGTGATTAATTTGAAACCACAAGGGGCTAAATGATAATTGTTGTAACCACAATGGGTGAAAGTGAAGTTTACCCTAGAATATATATGGGATAGGATATTGTGACACCCAAGTTATGTTACACCTATGTGACACCCAGTTAATCTCACCGTTAGATCACTTATGTTGATCCAACGGTTATATTTATTTTCATCTTTGTATGGTCATGATTTCCCAAATTTAATATTTTATATTTATTTCTACCTTTGTATGGTTATGATTTCCCATATTTAATTCTTTCATTTTAAATTTGGGAAATCATGACAATACAAAGGTAGAAATAAATATAACCGTTGGATCAACAAAAGCGATCTAACGGTGAGATTGACTGGGTGTCACATGGGTGTAACATAACTTGGGTGTCACAATATCCTATCCTAATATATATATAAAAAAACAAAACAAATAGTTATTTGAGAACGATTTTGATATTTGGATCCAGATACTAACAGGCTGGACCTCATGACAATTGGGCCTAGGTATTTACTGCATATAATCAAATAGCCAAATAGGTGGGAAACTTGGCACTCTCTTCTCTGCAATTGGTGTGGGTTTTGTGTGGGCTTGTATCCCAACAGTTAGCGTGTACGCGTGTGGACATAGACATATCCTAGTTCTATACATAAATCAAGTATTTGGTGGTCTATTTGGAGGTGTTTTTGATTCATTCTTCAATTTCATTTTCCATTTCGTCTCTTAATTCTGTTTCTTTCTTTGTCATGGCATGTGTTCAACTCACAATTCTTATCATGATATAATAAACCTCAAATACCCCCATGCTGAGAACATCAATGACTCTTACACCACATTCCTCAATTGCTTTTATGCTGCAAACCAACACATTTACTGTCAATCACTCAATTCCGATGAGGCTTAATTGGGAGAATTTTCTTCTCTCGATGCAATGCAAATCATGATCACAAGCTCCAAAAATTCATCGAAAGAGCTACCGCAGTTCTAGAAAGAAAAATTTCTCCAAATAGTTCAATAATATAATCAACAAAGTCTATGTAGAATATTAAGCATGGGTCTGTGAGACTAATTGCTGCTTTCATGAATTGGGTGTGCAAAACAACCAAAAAATTAGACCAAACCATAAATCGAACCGAACCGAACCGCCCCTTAAAATAACCAGTTTTAAATTGAACCGGTTTTTAAAGAACCAATTCTTGACCGAACCGGTTTTTAGAACCGGTTTAAGAACCGAACCGAACCGAACCATTTTCAAATCCAATCAAATTAATTTTTATAACTTTATTTTTTACATTTTAAATTTTTTTTCCTTTTCAAAAGAGGGTCGACCCGAACCGGTTCCAAACCGATCCACTTTCGAATCGAACCATTTAAACTAATTTGGTTCGGTTTTTCAAAAAAATCCAGTTCGATTTAATCCATGGACATCCTAATTCTGTCTTCAATATCTAATGAACCGGGTCAATAGGATCCATATTAAGAAACCCAAAACTCAAACAATTATACATTAATTTTCGTTGGCCTTCCCAACATAAGTTGGATCGGTTTAAGTTTCTTGGTTGATCGGGTTAATCCAAATCAATTACTACCCTTACTTAATTGCGGAGTGACCATAGATGCGGGCAACTTTAGCACTAATCTCTTAATTTGTTGGGCTTTCACCAAGGCTGCTTCGCCCGCTCACGCCCATTCGTTATAGGAGCACACCAGCAATTTCGGCCTGCTAATCGTTGAATATAAATTTGTTTGTGAGTCCCACAAATGGCCATGGAACCATTGACTACGGTGGCGTTTGATAGATGGAAATTTTTTATTTATCTGGAAATAACTATTTTTTTAAAATATGATGAAACATTCAGTTTATAATAATATCCAGAAATACAAAATTTAAAAATATTCAATTTTCCGGCAATTCTAAAATAAATCTCGTACCAAACGGACCATAACATTACTAGTGCATGTCCCTACCATATTTATTTTTATTAAAGGGGTTTGATTTTCTCATGTTGCATGAGAATTCAATTCTCATGTTGTGACTCAACTAATGGTGGATCCCACATTTATTAAAAAAAAAAAAAAACTTTACACGCAAATCGAAAGGTCACAAAATAAGAGTTGAATTCTTATGCAACATAAAAAAATGTTTTCCCTTAATTAAAACGTGAAGATGGGTGGACCATTAAGGCTAGGAATTGCTTAGGAAGTAGGAACCTTCCAATTCGTAGACTAATTTCTTACTTAGTGGCATCGAAGCAAAAAGCAAGTTGCTTACTATCTTATCCGCTTGGTCTTTATTCGCATCGCAGCTAGCTTGAAACGCTAGGCACACATTAAAAAATGTGCGTTTAGGTAACTGCTCCCCCACCTCTCTCCTGCCTCAAATATTAACTATCTTAAATATTACTAAACATTCAAAGCATCACGAGAATAAGCATTTTCAATATTAATTGACTCTGCTGATTAATTACGTTCGCTTTGTAAAGGACCATGGACAGGCACAGCTATACCCGCTCCCTTCATCGCAGACAAAGTAATGTAATGGCTATGTATATAATAATGGGTTTGTCTAAGGAGTGCCTCAAAAATATTGGTTAAAATAAATTAAAATTGATAAGTATCAAATAAAATGTAAAACATTTAATGTAAGGAGAGTTCCAAAAAATTATTTCTCATTCAGTTTTTTAAGGGGCAGGATATTCTTACACCGGTGTAAGAGTTAGAAGTCTTACGTCCAATATTGACCATTGATCCACTTGTATCTAATGACTCACATTATTAAAAAATTAGAACCCTTAGATATAAGTGACATCAACGGACAAGATTGAGAGTGTAACTTATATTGGTATAAAATGATTCTTACCCTTTTTATAATATTGTATACATTAAAGGGCTTATGTTCCTAAATATATTTTAGACATATATATCATGTCAGTGCAAGTTTAAAACAAAGCTGACACAGTCCCGGGTGCATGCAGCATAAGAAGCGTTGGGTTGTCTTTGAGACTATCTGGAAATTATGCCATTGTAAGCGGACAAGAAGCAATACTTTCCCCCGTATTACATTACATGTAAAACTCACTTTAGAAATTAAAAAGAAGAAAACAGTGCATTGCTCGTGATCCCACGCTTTTTGTCATAATTTAATTAAAATGATAGTCTCGTTCGTGTGATCTATAGTTATGGATAGCAAAATTTAATTATAAATTAAAGACTTGGTTTAAGTACTACCTACTGGCGTTGCTGTTTTCCATTCAATGGTGCAACGTATTTGAGTGATCATTAAAGATGAGGAGGCAAAACTCTTCTTAAAATATTCCTTGATCGAGGCAGTTATAAGTACTTCTTTTTCCATCTAACTATACAAGTATTCTGCTTCAGATTAGTCGTCTTATGGGTGTGTTTTGTAAATTTTTATCTTTTTAAATGACACAATTTATATCATTTTATTCTCAGAGGTGAGATCTACATCTTTATTTTTTTGTCAACTTTCTCTCTTCTTTTATCTATCTCTTTCTCTCTCTTAAAATGACACAACTTTTTTTTTGGTAATCAAGTGACTCAATTTTACATCATTTAAGATGACACACACTTTTTTTTATTGGAAATACTTTTATTATGTTGTAGGAAAATAATTATCTCATGTTATAGAAATAAAATTACAAGTGGGACCTACAGATAAGAAGAGAGAGAAAAAAGAGTGGTATGACTCATTCCTCTTGTGTGTGTGTTGGAAAATTATTTCTCTCATATAAAATGAGATAAATATAAATCATTTTTCAATGAAACCACTCTTCTCATAAAAGAAACAAACAAATAAAATCCTTAATTATATATGGGGTTTGCATATTTCCTACATAATCAACATTTTGTGGGCCACAACTTTTTGAATCAGAAAACAAAACTAAGGCAAAGAATATATGTAATATTATAAAATCACTCTCCTACAGGCTAATTCTTATAAAACCCATTATATAATCAAACCGTACCCACTGGTCAAGTTCATAGTACACGGGGGGGAGTAGAGTATGCACGTTGTAAGCTCACGTGCTTCCTCGGATACCCACAGCGCGCCATCGATAAGCTGCCATTGCGTAAGTGCCAGTTAGATGCGTGGGTTTTTTCTTTTTCTTTTTGGAAATTAAGTTGCGTGGGCGTTTACCTAGAGAATACATGGCTTCCAGACTGTCCCCTCAACCTCAACGTCTCTCTTTGCCTCTCCTAATAATTAATAAAACACATTTCTTTTTAAATGTTCACCACACATCCCCACCGCGTCGTCTCCAACCCGTGCTACACTCGCTCATCCAACACAGGTTTTTGTTTAGTGCGTGTACAAAACTCCAACTAGTAGCAACTTGGATTAGGTTTAGACTTTTGAATAAAGAAACGCGCTATATAACCACTGGGGGAGCCCTCCTAACTTTTTCTTATTGGTCAACTCGTGGCTCATAAGTGCTAGAGCAGAAGGGTCAAGGAAATCCACCTCCGACAACCAACACAAATTGTCTCTTTCTTGGCCATCAATTAGTACCTACCTATACCAGGTTCCTTTCTAGAGGGGAGTTGGAAAAACACATTTTCTTCAATGAAAAAAGGTTTAACTTTTTTTTGGCGAAAAAGTTGTCCACACTCTCGTAAATAAAGAAATGGCTCCAAAAATAAAAAATAAAAAATAAAAAATTATTTTACGTGTTAATACTTTAAATTTATTTATTTATCTTTTTCTAATATGGCTCACCTAAATATGTGTGTTGCAAAAATTTTACTTCTTATGTAACATAACAAATATAAACCCCATGAAGAAATGGCTACAAAAATAAAAAATAAAAAATTAGAGTGAGTCTCACATAATAGATTTAGTTTAAAATTTTTTGCCTCTATGTTCCCGAAAAATACATTGTATGTGTGAGATAAAAACTTCTCCACCAACTCTAAAAATGTTTTTCACATCATAAAATATTCCCCCATATAAACCCAAATGCTCAGCTCGGACCTATATATATGCGCCTCTCCCATATTTCCCTCAATTCACAAACAAAATTAACAAACAAGCTATCTCATTCTCAGCTTGCTGATTTAAAAAAAAAGGCATATTTGAAAAATGGCATTGTCTGTTTCTTGTCAAAGCTTTTTGAAAATCTTCCTTCTCATATCAGTCTTTCAGCTCTCTTTCGCCACCAGGAGGTTGAATGAACTGGTTAAGGAACAGACTCAGCTGCTCCGTTATCACAATGGCCCTCTTCTATCTGGCAAAATCTCCATTAACGTCATCTGGTACGGCCAGTTTAAACCAACCCAGAAGGCCATAATCTCCGATTTCGTCACCTCGTTGTCATCCTCGCCGGGTCACAGCACCCAACCCTCCGTCGCCACGTGGTGGGAAACCACCAAGAAATATTCCGATCTCAGCAAGAGGAAGCTGCCTTCTCCTCTTTCCCTTTCATTGGGTAAGCAGATTCTCGACGACAAATACTCGCTGGGGAAATCACTCACGAGCCAGCAACTCGTGGAGTTGGCTTCAAAGGGTGATCAACAAAACGCCATCAACGTTGTTCTGACTTCCGCTGACGTGGCCGTGGAACGTTTCTGCATGAGTCGATGTGGGACCCACGGTGGCAAGAACAACAAGTTCGTTTACATCTGGGTCGGGAATTCTGAGACTCAATGCCCTGGTCAATGCGCATGGCCATTTCACAACCCAATATATGGACCACAGAGCACACCGTTGGTTGCCCCAAACAATGACGTGGGTGTTGATGGAATGGTGATTAACTTAGCTAGCCTCTTGGCTGGGACTGCCACCAACCCATTCGGAAATGGGTACTATCAGGGTCCTGCTGAGGCGCCACTTGAAGCTGCATCGGCATGTCCTGGGGTTTATGGGAAAGGTGCTTACCCTGGCTATGCTGGAAACTTGCTCGTGGATTCTTCTAGTGGCGCTAGCTACAATGCGCAAGGTGCTAATGGGAGGAAGTACCTGCTTCCTGCTCTGTATGATCCTTCTACATCGTCGTGTTCAACACTAGTGTGAGAGCTACTATTTTATCAGAAACACGGGTTAATATGAATAGGTTGTATAAGCATTATGTAGGGATCGATTCATTAATTTGTATTATGTGGACAAATAATATAAAAGCAAATTTATGCTAGTTTGCTTTCAAATATTAGCATATTTACTTTGAACCAAAATCTGCTTGGAATTTTCATCCATCCTTCTTTTCTTTTCTCTGTTTTTGGATGTTTTGGGCTTAACAAAAGTGCACGGAAATAACTTCAACCTCGGCTTGTTATACGAGCACCAATTTTATTTTAGGGTAAAATACTTTTTGAAACAACAGAAAAATTATAAATTTGTTCTAAATTTGCAAGAAGACCAATATTATCCGTGTATGATATTTTTAAATTTATTATTTTCATATATCTAGAGAGTATGAAATTAGTGCCAGTTTATATACAATTTATTTCAAAAAGTGGATGGATCGGACGGGCTTAAATTGAACATTTCAAATGTGCGCCACGTATTAAAAATTTTTCAAACACAATAAAACGATAAAATTCGCATCATACAAATAAATGGAAATGTATCCTCTCTTTTTTTTTAAAATGACATGATCATATATATGAGACAATCATAATCATACAAATAAGAATCGATAGTTATAATTTATTAACTATTATTTTAATATTTTTTCTCTTTTATCATCATTGATCCACCCTTGTATGATTATGATTGTCCAAATGACTATGTCATGTCTTTTTTAACATGAAAGGATCCACTCCACAAATAAATTAATTTTGTTTTTCAAAATTAAATTACAATGGTCAATCAATCAGTAGATCAAGACAGGATCTGCATGGATCGACCCGAACCGATTTTTTTAAGAAGGTTCTTCGAACTGGTTTTTTTTTTTTTAAATGAAACTGGTTCAGTTCTAGGATGCGCATAAATGCATATAAAATACGATTCTCTGATATTGTTTTTGAAGAAAACTAATATTTTATTTCTGTATTTAGAAAAATACTGTATAATTTTTTTTTAATAATACGACTCATTTCTACATTCAAAAAGAGAATATTTAACTAATAATATTTTTAATATAATAGGTATTTAATACCAATAATATATTTTATTATGTCTTTATTTAACGAAAAATGCCAGGAAATTAAAAAATAAAAGAATTTTTTTTATTAAATTGTATTTTGAGACAACTGGCTATTCTTTCATAAATAAAAGTAAATTAATTTAATCAAATATATATATATATATATAGGGTTTACATTTATGCCGCTGTTGTACGTATAACAATCAAATACATGCTATATATATATATATATATATATATATATATATATACTTGAAAGCATTAAATACAGAAAATCATAATCTTACAAAGGCTGAAAACATTAAACGTGGGGAATCAATACCATACATATGTCATTGTTGTACGTAAAGCGTATGGGTGTAAATGGGCTAGGTCGGCATATAGGGCCCTATGGCCTAGCCTATATTAGTTCATGCTTGGCCTATTACAGGCCTAGACTTTTAAAATCCTATTTGGAAAACATGTTATAGGCTAGTTTATACATATCGGGCTCATAAGCCAACAATTCAGCCTATATCATATTATTTATTTTAAATAAATAATATTATTATTTTAATAATTTTGAATGATAAAGTAATATTATTTTAATTATTCTTTTAATTGTTGAATGTTTAATAGGCTTAAAGAGACCTAGGCCAAGACTTTTAATTTTTAAATATAAGTCAGACCAAACTTGTAATTTAGGGTTTACATAGGCTAACAGATGAGGCCAAATCCAATGTCTCCTACACGGGACTAGCCTATTTATGCCAGAGCCTAGCTTAACCTATTTATGCAAGAGCCTAGCTTAGTCTATTTACATCATAGTAAAGTGGCTGCAAAAATGATTTTACCATATATATATATATATATATATATATATATATATATATATATTATACAAAAATTTAAGCATGTTTAGACACTAGTATTATATTAGGGTCAGGAAAAACACCCAATCACTTTAAGAATTTTCGGAATAGATTATATAGTATATGGGAAAAAGTATTTATCCTTTTAAATGACACAACTTATCTTTCACTTTCACAAAGATGTGGGACCCATACTTTTATTTTTTTTGTCAATTCTCTCTCCTCCTTTATCTATCTCTTTCTCTTCTCAAAATGACATAACTTTACATCCTTTAAAATGATACACACTTTACCATATTACATATTAACAAAATCAGCACATCCATGAGCATAGTTTAAACTTACGATATATACTGAGGGTAAATTTCACGAGAAGTTGATTTTTGCAACCCAAAAAGTTTTTTGGTGGGATCTATTGATTGTTTTGAAAAAAATAAAACAAAAAATATTTCAATACTTGTAGGATGTGAGATTGTGAGTGATGCACCAAAAAAAAACCTATCCTGTATGTCTCCTTCCTGCGCGTTGTTACTGACAATAATTTATTACATTTAGCTGGCCTTGTCCTGTCCCCGGATATCCTTACGTGTTATTAAACTATAACTACACTAAAAGTCTAAAATAATAAACTCTGTCGAAATTCAAAACAGCTTGCGGCACGCTCCTTTTGAATTTGGTTATCAATTAATGAGAATAGCAAAACAGCAACGCGTCATCAATATAATGTAGCTGGCAACCATACCCCTTATAATTTAACTTCACCACTACGCCCGCTCCCTCTCTCCTTCCCTTCACCTCCCTTTTCTTATCCCCTCTTACTATATATACATACCACCACTTCTCTCTTTTCCATCACCTCATCTGTCAAGTTACAACTTCTCACTTCTTACACTTTCTTCTTTGCGCTCTCTCTCTATACAAAATACAAATGGCCTCTTTTATATCCTCTTCTCTTCTCTTTAGCCTTTTTCTCACCATTTCCCTACTTCACTTGAGCTCAGGTAGGAGACTCGCTGAGTCAGACCAGCAGCTGCAGTTCAAATACCACAAAGGCCCTCTCCTAACTGGCAAAATCTCTGTCAACCTCATTTGGTATGGCAAATTCAACCCATCCCAGCGAGCCATAATCGCAGACTTCATCACATCACTCTCCTCGCCCAAACCCATAACCACCGCATCACAATCACAACCAACAGTGGCAACATGGTGGAAGGCCACGGAGAAATACTACAACCTCATCAACTCCAACAAGTCACCCAAGCTATCCCTCTCCCTGGGTTCCCAAGTCATCGACGAGAAATACTCAATGGGCAAATCGCTCACTGATGACCAAATCGTGAAGCTCGCTTCAAAGGGTGCCCAAAAACAAGCCATCAACGTGGTTCTCACAGCCGCAGACGTAGCCGTTGATGGGCTCTGCTCCAGCAGGTGTGGCACTCACGGCTCCTCAATGGGTGCGCGCGTTAATGGGAAGAGGTACAGATTCGCATACATATGGGTGGGTAACTCGGAGACTCAGTGCCCTGGTCAATGCGCGTGGCCATTCCACCAACCCATTTACGGTCCCCAGAGTGCACCATTGGTTGCACCGAACAACGACGTTGGTGTCGACGGAATGGTGATAAACGTGGCAAGTCTGTTGGCTGGGACAGCAACAAACCCATTCGGGAATGGGTACTTCCAAGGACCCAAAGAGGCACCACTCGAAGCTGCATCGGCTTGCACTGGTCTCTACGGTAAAGGGGCATACCCTGGCTACGCTGGGAACCTCTTGGTGGACCCCACAACTGGATCTAGCTACAATGCGAACGGCGTCAATAAACGGAAATTCTTGTTGCCAGCTCTCTTTGACCCTAAGACCTCAGCTTGTTCTACGCTAGTATAGACGCACGTCGTGCATCCCAAGTCAAAATATTCAACTGTTTCCAGCTGTTATAGGCAATGAGAGATTCTTTCATTTGTTCATTCATTTTGTTGTAACTTGAATACAATTATAAAAATATGAAATTTAGTTCATGTTCTTTTTCTTATTTATTTATAATTTTAATCTCTTCATCTTAATCTACACGCGCAACACGCATGGGGCACTTGGCTGAAAACGGAAATTACTTATTAAACTGAAACTTGCTATTGAAACCAAAAATGAAAAAGAAAATAAATTCATATATCCTCAGGTTGAGGTCGTCTGGTCTGCTGTGTGTCCAAAATATCTAATGGAAGCCACTAATCCAATTTAGATTTGAGCCTCTCCGTATTTTTTAGGAGTTATGATTTTAAAAATCGAACCAAAATACTTTCGATGTGCCAAATCCAGAGATCTAACTAACCTGGACAAAGGACGCTTGCGTCAAATCGTGTTGATTGCCTTTCTTAATACTGACCCAGATTCTGCAATTACAAAATTAACTATACTTTATTATGTTAATCACAGATTTTTTTTCTATAAAATTAAAGATGAAGACAGAGTATTATTTAAGAAGTGTGTTAAAATTTTGATACGTTTTGTCACATTTATAGTTCTGCAACTCGACTGAATTAGTTAATTAATCATTCATGAACTGGTTGGGAATTTTTTCAAAAAGCGAGTTAAAATAATAAATGTCCTTTAAATAAGAAAGCTTTTAAAATACATAATTAAATTAAAGTGAGTAAAACTTATAGGTTACTTTAATTTCAATAACCTTGTTATTATAGAAAAAATTTAAATAAAAAACTATCAATAAAAAAGAGAGGCATAGAGGGAGAAAAGAATAAATTTTTTTATAATCCACATGTCATCCTTTCAATGGAAGGAACACAAAGGCATGGTGCACCCAAAATATTTTCCATTAAGAGAGGCTAAAACAGTTTTACTAGCCATCAAGGTTGTTACACTTGGTGAAAGCTATCGTTCACACCTATGATGCATCGACTCTGACACAGGAGACGACACGCCGACGTGTTAATTCCAAAAAAATGTCATATTTCGACACGTTGGGAAACGTTTTGATATTAAATAATATTTTGAATATATACAATATAATTTATATTTAATACATATAACAACTCATAATAAGTCATATAAATAATCAAATATTCATATTTCATAACATAAATATAAACAATAATTATTTTTAACACCATGTTAATTTTTCACGTCAATTTCATGACATAAAAAAATGTTTAGTTAATAAAATAAAATTGGAAACCAAAAAATAAAAAATATATAAAATTTAGACCTAAAAAAAATGTGTCGGAACGTTGATCGCGTGTCGGATACGTGTCGAAATGTGTCAGAGAACCGACACGTATTTATTTAAAATTTGTGTGTGTCCGTGCTTGTTAGGTTTACACTAGTCGTGATTTTTTTTTTCAATTATTTCAACCCAAGATTTTAATTTTAGGTAAGTATTTAATTAATAATTATATTATATTTTTCTAAGTCATTCTTTGTATAAAATTTAATTGAGCTTGAAGGATAAATAATCACATAATTATTTACCTATAACAAATTCTAATAATATTTAGTTATTTAATGATATAATAAAGGATGATTAGAATTAAATTCATAATCACTTAATCGTAAAAGTTGTTAGTAAAAGGCTGCATTATATATATATTTTGGCAGGCTATATATATAACCTTACTATACATTTTTTATGTTCTTCTCTTACATTTTATGACCGTATCTTCCATTAATATGAAATTTTAGATAACCCAATATAACAGTTTTAGTGAAATTAGATTAAAAAAGAACCTAAAAATATAATTTTTTTAAATAAGGCCTAATTTGCAACACTTACTTGCTTCATATTTTTTACAAAAAGAAGGGTTCCAAATCCAAGTGGGCACATATATATTGAACGTCAACAAATTCAATAGGGTCGGCTATCCATGGACCACCGAACCCCTCATACAATGCCAAGGCACACAAACCCAACGATGCACCGCCCAATGGGGTCGGCTATCCATGGACGGACAACATCACATAGGGTTCGGTACCCTCAACTCGAAAAGAGTACCTCACTCTCATTCATTATTCACCGACCATCGCTTAATCAGAATAAACCATATCTTCCCCACCTTTTCTTTTTTCTGTGTATATCAGTTTTGCCAACCCCACTTTCCTTTTTACGGAAAACTCTGCACTTACCAGGCGCACTCAGCCAAAGAACTATTGCTTTTATTCAGTGAGTTATTTTCTTTAAAATTTAAATACTTGCTAAGTTGCAGTATTTATTCAATTTGAACAAGGAAGAACCTTTCTCTGAAATGGAATCAAGTATTCGAGGAGTATTCGACGTCAAGATAACACTGTATTATGAATAAATAATTTAAATTTTTAATGCTATTGCTTGTAATTTGAATAGTTGCACCATATCTATCATCAATTATAATGGAACAAATTAAAACTCATTTAAATTTAGTAGGGAAAAATATTTTATGATTTTAAATAAAATAAATGAATCATTCAAAAATTACAAAACTTTGATATAAATGAATATTTTCATACACTTATGCCTATCGTCACCACAAATATGCTAGAAATTTTATACGTGAGCAATATTAATTAATATTTTTGTATTTTCTAAAATAATTGGATTAATGAATATTCCAATTTAATATATTGTGATAAGCCCATTATGATCATGTTGAGTTGGACTTTAGACATCTTTTGATATTGGGCCTAGTTGGATAACACAATATAGGTTTTAGTGTCTGATTGGGCTTCTATGATGGGTGAACCCATGACACAGTGATGATTAGGGTTTTGCTAGGTCTCTTTTTAGTCTATTTATATTGGGATTAAGTTCCATGAGCCGTCATGCTCCCATCACAGAAGACTGCCATTTTGGAATAGGTCATAGAGAGGAAGACTCTAGCCGTGAGATCAAACTCAATAGATAAGATGCCGTACACAAATTTCTCTTAAGATAAAATTGATATATGATATTTCATATGTCATATATGTATCGATCCTATTGATGTATCGTCTTGAAAAAATACTTACATTTGATATCACAATATAAAACTTACAATTATTCAATTTTTTTTTTTTTTAGTACAATTCATTTTTTTTTAAATCTGGGTTATTATGTAAATCATCTCTGTTACGTCTTTTATATACTATAAGGGAAATAATTATCTCATGCAATAAAGACAAAGTAGTGGGATCCATATTATTTTTTTTATTTTTACAAAAATGGACCACATTATCTTATCTCTGAAATAATATGATAGAGATTAATAGATCTCATTGTATAAATGTATACAATTGAAATCAATCCAAAGCAGTTCTGATTAACCATTTGAAATCAATTTTCAATTGTCGTGCCATGTCTACAATTGATCTGTCGTGAATGTTTTTGTAATCGTAAAACCTTTTTGTCTCGATTCTCGTGTATTACATTGTTGGCAAATTTGTTATAAATTGCTATTTCGTTTGGCAAATTTGTTCCACGGAATATATTTAGAGTTTTATAATTCTCATTTAATATGAGAATTACAATCTTTTTATACACTCTTTGATTTTTCTGTGCTGTTATGAGTTTTATATATAATTTTTTCTAATATATGGGTCCCGCATATTTTTATCTCTACAATATGAAATTTTAATTCTCATGTTACATGAGACTTATAAAACTCATGATACCAGTGTCAAATATGAAATTTGACACCTAATATGAGAAATGTTAGATCAAAAATGATCAATGGTGTCACATGCTCACAAATCAAAGTCGTTGATCTTCTTTTATCTAACGACTCTCAGATGATGTGTCAAATTTCAAATTTGACACCGGTGTCAAAGGATTCTACCTCATATTTATATATATAGGAAAAAATGAAAATAAAGTGAAAAAAGATAAGATTACAAAACCATATATATATTCAGTGGAACATAATGCACTAGACCGATTTTTACATCCAATCAGTGTACACTCACTAAACCCATATATATATATATATATGGGCAGGATATTCTTACATCAGTGTAAGAGTTAGAAGTCTTACACTTAATCTTGAATTGATTCTCTTGTATCCAATGGCTCACATTACTAAAAAATTAAAGCCCTTAGATATAAGTGGAATCAACGGACAAGATTAAGAGTGTAACTTACCCTGGTATAAAATGATCCTGACCTATATATATATATATTTGCTTTTGCTTACAAAGTGCCTTCGTGTTTTACATGAATTGGTTATGGCATATATATAACGCTATATAAATATATAAGATTTCAATTGTTGCGTTGTGTATATATATGTTTCGATTTGAATTGTTTGTTTTGAATTGTCAAATATCCTGTATGTGGTATTTATTCAATATACAATTCAAGCAGATTTTTATTTTATTTCGAGAATATGTGCTATTCAGATTTTATTACAAGTTAATTTTAAGCCAAAATTCACAAAAGATTTAATTGTTTGATCCTTGGAATATTTGTGAATTGTTGATGTATTTTTTGCAATTTTTTTAGTGCATTATGTATTTTTAAGGAATTATTATGTTTTGTTCTATATTAAATTGTGTAAAAATATATACGCCCGAATTTTTAGAATCTAAACTACTGAAAAGTTATTTCAATTTTGTTTAGTGTCCTGACACTATTCATGATTTGAATTCTGATTCAACGTTTTTGTCTGGTAAATTGTTTTGGTTTCAACAAAATTGTTTCTTAAACGTGAAGTTTTAGTTTCAATGAATTTGCTAACTCTACGATGTGAGTTGCTTTTGCTTTTTGTGGAAATTTTCATTTTTTGAAATTTTCAATTTTTTGGGAAACAATTATTAAAATTTTGTTCATTTATTGTTGCATGAATTTGGAAATCCTGAAATTGTGCCTGATTGTGGCTTTATTAGTGAGTTAATTTCTGATTTCACTTTAATTATTGTATTACTATTATATTATTATTGTCTTTGTACAATTATAAGTTGGTTTCATTGTTTTCACACTAGCACGGGCAATTAAGTATGGGCTTAGTGTTCCGATATTTTGGACCTCATGTTCAGATATTGACATTTTTTAGTGTGAATTGAACTTCGCTTTTGGTTTCACTTATAATTTTAAATTTTTTGATATCGTGAATAACAACGTTTCATGGTTTTATTCACCTTTAGAATGAATTATGCTATTCAGATTTGCGTATTACTTTTTAGTGATTCTTAAAATTCATTAAGACTTTCAGTTACAGTTTCACATTTGGATTTTAGAGAAATACTGAATTATTGTTTATATTGGATTGGGCCTCTTCTTTCAATATGGGTTAAAACTTTTGATTAGATCTCTATATTTTTTTTTTTTTAATCTTAGTACTATTCATGTACAACTTAAGTTATGAAATTTCATGTTTAATATTTTGATCGGATTTTCGATTTCCGTGACTTTAGTGAGTGTGTTACTATTACACTATTATTGTCTATGTGTAATTATTTTACTCACGCATTAATCGCTAATGCTTTGTATATATGTGCTTAAGGTACTAAAGCCATGCCCTTGACTTCGATATTATATCAAGTGGGCTACTAGCATTGCAGTTGGACTTTAATCATTAAAGTTTTAACATTCATTTTGGTTGACATGTTATTTTTCGTAATTTAGATTTCACATATGATTTGAGATTCTAAATTATTGGATCTTTGGTTTTGATTTTAGTGAAAATAAGTGATAACCATTTGGAATTTTGTATACTTTTGTGAAATAGGTTTATATGGGTAGGTCTCATAATTAATAAACTTTGTCCTTGTTGAGATATTTTAATGGATTTTCACTTTTCACGTTTTGGATTTAGTGAAATTGGTTTCATATTTCATTTGGCTATATGGTTGTTCAATATTTTATTTAATTGGAACATTTATTACTAGTTTACTGTCATTGGTTTTTGGCACTTCATAAACGTTGTTGCAATGTTTTTAGGCCCACTGATTGCATTGCATCATGACTTGTGATTGACAATGAATTAAAAGCAATTAATTATATTTTACATTAATTGAAGTTTTTTATTATAGGTTAACTTCATCGAATGAATACACTGTTGAATGAAAAATTAAAATTTACATTGACTACTAATATATTTATATCAGTTGTTTATAACATAATTAACTAACTAACTAACTAATGAAGGAACTTAACAGAATTAACTAACTATGAAACATAATTAACTAATTCCCAATACCCCATTAAGTTGGGAGGGTTATGTCAACCAATCCCAACTTGGAAATATTCTCTCGAAAAGGTGTTGGATGCAAGGATTTGGTGAGGACATCAGCAAGTTGATGTTGGGAAGTAATAGGAAGTAGTAGGTGTGTTCGTCTACCGATTCAAACCGCGATAACCGAACCGAAAACCCGAAAACCGAATAAATCGAAAATCGAAAAATCGAAAACTGAAAAAAACCGCAAATTTTAATTGGATTGGATTGGATTTTGGATTGGTTGATGAAAACCGATCCAATCCAAACCGATCTAATATATTAATTCCCCTCTACCTACTTAGGTCTTTCCCCAATCATAGTCCAAAAATTTCTAAACCCAAGACTCATTAACTCATCAACTAAATCCAAGAAAAAGCCTAGTCACATCTTATCAACAAAATTTCATCTGTGTAGAGCTTCATATCTCATTGCCTAAAAAAAAGCTATATTATCATTTACTGTTGTTTTTGGATTTCAAAAATAAATAAATTTACAAAGCCAATATATACAAAAGATGTTATTTACACAATAATCATGAAACAAATTTTAGGATTTTCAAAAAAATGAACATCGATCAAATCCAAACCAAAAAAAATTAGATCGGATCCGATCGAATTTGAAAAAAAAAATTAAACCGAAGGGATTGGATTTGATAATTTTTACATCTATAACCGATCCAATCCATACCGCGAACACCCCTAGGAAGTAGCTTCAAAAGACCAATATTAATCTTTTCTCTTGTTATATGACAATCAATGTCAATGTGCTTGCTACATTCATGAAAACTAGGATTTGAGCAAGATAAATTGCAGATTGATTGTCTGTCACAATACACTGGAACAGGTTGAGTTAAAGAAACGCCAAGATCTTGAAACAAATAAGCAAGCCATTGAACCTCACATGTTAAGTTTGTGAGGGCACGGTATTCCGCTTCAGATGAAGAACTGGAAACCGTAATTTTTTTCTTGGAACACCAACAAATTAATGATGATCCATGGAAAAACCATATTCCTATGACAAACTTCCTAGTATCTGGGCAACAAGCCCAATCACTATCAGCAAATTCAGATAAAGAAAGAGAATTCACTTTAGGAAAAAAAGACCTTTACTAGGAAAAGCTTGAGATATCGAAGGACATAACAAGCTGCCGTATGGTGAACTTGTGTAGGAGTAGCCATGAATTGGCTCAGTTGCTGGAGTGAATGTTTAATGTTTGATCTTGTGGTGGTGAGATATAATAATTGCCCACTAATCGACGATAGGCATCAGAATCAGAATAGGGTATACCTTGGTTATAAACGTAGTTTATAACAGAATTAGTTAATATATTTGTAGTTTAATATATCAAAATAGGGTATACCTCTTGAAATATATAATTTGTTTATAATAGAGTTAACTAACTAATTACAAATGAGGGAAATTAACAGAATTAACTAACTTTAAAACAGAATTAACTAATTTCCAATAGAAATTAAAATTTCCCATAAGTAAAAAAATAAACCTGGGATCTCTTTCTAAAATTATATTTATAGGTATACTTTGTAATTTGATTATTTCTCCTAGGTTAATAGATTTTTTTATAGGCCAATCTTGTACATTGTAGATTATATTAAGAGTAAACACCCTTTTTAGTCCCTGGCAATATCCACGAAGACCTTTTCAGTCCCTGACAATTAAAAAGGAACAAATTGGTCCTGAAATAACAAAAAAGGGGTCACGTTAGTCCTTCTGTGAACTCCACCGTAAATTAACGGTGCCCATGTGGCACGTTAGTGTGATGACGCGGATTGGAGACGACGTCGTTTAGGTATCTTTTAAGTTTTTTTATTTTTCTTTCTTCTTCTTCTTTCTTTCACCCATTTCCTGGTTTCTGATCTCTTTCTGGAACAACAACAACATCTCTTTATGGGACAATCTCCCTTGAGCCATGGACTGCAGAGGAAGATAAGAAGCTCATTAACTTCATCCTCACTAATGGCCAATGCTGCTGGAGAGCTGTACCTAAGCTATCAGGTCTGTTATTTATGCCTATGTTACTATCTATATATTGACCTCAACATCCTCACATGACAAACCAACCACCTGCAAGTGAGTGAACAGTGATTACTACTATTCATAAACATGGCCGGAGGTGCAGGTTCCATAAGAGTTCATGGCTGGGAAGACATGAAGAGTCTCATCATCCAAGTCATCACCGGTCGGTGGTTCGTGGTGTTTGCCTCCTTTCTAATCATGGCAGCCGCCGGAGCAACCTACGTGTTCGGCCTTTACTCCAGTGACATCAAAAAAACTCTTGGCTATGACCAAAGCACTCTCAATCTCCTCAGTTTCTTCAAGGACTTGGGTGCCAGTTTCGGTGTCTTATCGGGACTAATCAACGTGATTACCCCACCCTGGGTGGTGCAAGTCATAGGTTCGGTTCTTAACTATTTCGGCTACTTCATGATATGGCTATCAGTGACTCAAAAAATAGCTAGACCTCAAGTGTGGCAGATGTGTCTCTATATCTTCTTAGGTGCTAACTCGCAGTCTTTTGTAAACATTGGCTCTCTTGTCACTTGTGTTAAGAACTTCCCTGAAAGTCGTGGTGTTGTGTTAGGCATCCTCAAAGGCTATGTGGGTCTTAGTGGCGCAATCATCACACAGTTATACTCTGCTATTTACTATGATGACACAAAGGCTTTGATTTTGTTCATTGGTTGGCTTCCAGCTGCTATATCCTTTGTTTTCCTTGGAACCATTCGAATCATGAAGCCGATTAGGCAGCCTAACCAGCTCAAGGTTTTCTACAACTTCTTGTATATCTCGCTTGGCCTTGCTGGGTTCCTATTTGTCACGATCATAATACAGAAAAGGGTCAACTTTACACAGAGTGAGTTTGGTGTAAGCACTGCTATAGTCTTGTATTGGTCACCTTCTGATATTGTCTTATATTGGTCACCTTATGATAGCATTTGATGTGAAAAACGGCCTCTATGTGGCTTCGGTAATTATTGGGTTCTCTTTTGGTGCACAGTGGCCTTTACTTTTTGCCACTATATCCGAGCTTTTTGGACTTAAATACTATGCAACTTTGTACAACTTTGGAAGCGCAGCAAGTCCACTTGGGTTATATGTGCTTAATGTGATGATCACTGGGCATTTGTATGACAAAGAACCTAAGAAGCAGTTGGCAGCATTGGGGTTACAAAGAAAGCCAGGGCAGGAATTGAATTGTTTTGGGGTCGATTGCTTCAAGTTATCCTTCATTATTATCACAGCTGCAACTTTCTTCGGTGCCATTGTTTTGCTCTTTTTGGTGCCTAGGACTAGAAAGTTTTACAGTGGTGACCTATACAAGAAGTTCCAGGGAGAGGTGACGGCGGAAGAAGCTGAAGTGGCGGGGGCGAAGAACGATGGCAGAGAACGGTGGCTGTTCCATAAAGAGATCAGAAATGGGTGAAGTTTATTCTGTTAAGAAGAAAGAAAGAAAAAAGAAGAAGAAAGAAAGAAATAAAAAATTTAAAAGATACCTAAACTACGTCGTTTCTTCTTCCATGTTGTCCAACGTCCAAGCCACGTCATCACACTAACGTGCCACATGGGCACCGTTAGTTTGGCCGTTACGGTGGAGTTCATAGAAGGACTAACGTGGCCCACTTTTTGTTATTTCAGGGACCAATTTGTTACTTTTTAATTGCCAGGGACTGAAAAGGCCTTCGTGGATATTGCTAGGGACTAAAAAGGGTGTTTACTCTTATATTAATATGGAAGATAATCTTGGTGATGGTAGAGTCTCTTTTTTGCCTTCTTTAAAGTCGTAAAGGGTTATTAATTTGGATAGCCGATTGACACGTACTATAAAATATATTGGAAGTCTTTCACCAATATATATATATATATTGTAAGTGAAGAATCTTAATATTTATAACAATTTAAGAACTTTCCAATTTATAATAATACTGAAATATACTCATAAGTAAAAACTATAATTTTCTCCTTAAGAATATAAAATTTTAAATGATTGTCCGGAAGCATCCCTCGTTTCAATCTACATGATACAATGTTGATGGACCACCGTACATGCTACATGTAATACTCACAGGCCACAGCGGAACCATGTCTATGCCATACGCTACCTATTGGCATTGACAGACAGTATTCGGTGAATATCCCACGAATTGCAAATTTGCAACCAATTGATTTTGGACGACAAATGTGTCGATGTTTCTCCACACTTGAATTTAATGCTTGACATTCATGGCTCTAGTTTAGATCATGTTTATCATCAATCAGCATTAAGCACTTAAAATTCAGGGAAGTGTCTTCTCTCGAGTACCCTCCATACTTTTCCAAAGTTTTCTTTGGTTTTTATGGGAGTGGATCTTCTCATGTGTAAAAATGATCATGTGGTCATTTTAATTGATCACAACCACTCCTCTAAAATCTATATATTTTTCTTTCTCTTATCTCATCATCAATGAATGGTTCTAATCAATTAATATGATCACATGACCACTTTTCCACATGAGAGTATCTATTCCCGTTTTTTATTGCCTCACATCCTCATCTTTCCAACCCTAGAAACAAAAGCCTAGCAAGTAGCAATATCCACTACGTGTGATCCATCATATACCAGCCTTTTTCATTGGTCTTCAGTTTTCCGCTGTATACTTGATTTGTTCTACCTTATTAATTAGAGAATAGGATGAGACTTTTATTTGTTCAACAGGTCCTTATTTTGCTAACATGATAGGCTGTGGGCGATTTGGGTGGCTGGCTGCACAGAGCATCGCAAGGCCATTTTTCGCAAGTAGTACTTGTGGGCTTGTGGCCCTTGCGGTTCATTTTGGATTAATTAATGCGGTCGTTATTATATTTTATGGGTTTTTTTCTTCGGGAAATGTGGGAATTAGGACAACCGAATTACCAAACAATCTATAAACTGAATATATATATTTGGGATGTAATTATGTAAAGTAAAGTATATTGGATCTTTCAGGCGTTGAAATTAGAAGGATCCAGATTTTTTATATTCAACGAATAAAGTTAAAAGACACATGTACTATGCATTCTTTTTTATTTGAGGGTGGTAATTAAGAAAATAAAAATGTAACAATTGCGTTTATTACACAAACTCGTACACTTTTTTTTTTATTTTTTTTTTGGTAAACAACTCGTACACAAGTATTTAATCTATGGGTTTTATAAGAGTTATGTTAAGAAATGTGCTTGTGTTTAAAAGTACACAGGTATTTTTTTGGTAAAAAAACACAAGTATTGTATTATGTTTTATAGAGATTTGTTGTTGCGTTATATAGTTTTTTTTTTTGTCAGAATTTTTTTTTTATTTTGGGCCTCACAAAATATTGTGTGTGTAGGAAATTTTTTGTGATCATGTTATAGATGATAATGTGAAAATATCATTAGGTGCATATTCTTCATGGATAATCCACCAGTACGACATCTTAAAATTTTAATACACACATAATGAATAGCAAGGCTGTTTTTTCGATAGAAAGTGACTCTTGGTAAAGTTGAAATCCTAACAATCTGTCCACTGGTTGCGATGAAAGTTAATTAGTGGTATCTTATTAATCCGCGTTGCCAGTTTAATAGTGGGGCTATTTGTTCTTTTTTTCTTGCTATCAATTTAATATAATTTGTTTCTTTTGCATAAATTAGTATTGCAACTTATTCCATCTGAGGCCGAATAGTTGGGTACCTGGTGCCGCGTCAATGCAATTTAATGAATAAGAAGGAACTAGTTCTCAACTTTTCGAGCAAACTTTGGGTGCCACGGAATATGCATGATGCAGCGGTCCAAAAAAGGTAAAAAATTTAGGATTTAGATGGAATGAAAAATCAAAGTGTAGGTAAAAATGGGAAGAAAATTTTCCTTTTTTGAAAAAAATGATAAACCTAAGTGGATACATCCGGTATATACAAGAAAATTTCCAACTTTTCCCCTTCCTTTCTTATACATGGACATATAATTACATATTTAAAAGAGAAATATATTCACTTACCTAATGGTATTTACCCTTGCTTTTTTGGCAACTTTTTTAAAAGTATAGTACACTACACCAACGAGCACTAAAAATGTTCTCCTTTAGAAGAGCAAAACTAAGTTTGCATTTATTTCAAGACAAGAAAACAGTTCTTGTTATTTAAAAAAAGTAACTTAATTTCATAAGTACGTATATCTAGCTAAAAAAGGTACATCTGATGTATATTTTTGGATACTTCAACTTTTTTAGAAAAACTTATGGAAACATACCAAAAGACAACAAAAGTATTTTTCTAAAATCTTTTTTTATCAAGAAAAGAACAACAAAAGTAGCATGATTTTTCATCAATAACCATTAAAACATGTTGGAAAAACTATTTTCATATTATATAAGATAGAAAGTTTTTCTTCCTACACATCCTTCCATAATTGTGTCATTTTTATTAGATGATAGAGCCCAAAAATTTATCTCTATAACATGACTATAACTTGAGATAACTTTATCACTTTTATTAATAAAACCCAACTATTAATACGGGAAAGTGCGGGAACTTTTGAAGTTTAGATTATTGAAATCACTAAATCACCAAGCAGATCCAGCACTTATTCCTTGAGGACTAAAAGGCATGCCCTTCTGCAAACGGTACCTCAAGTTTGTCTTCTTGTCCCGCCCCTGTGCTGTTATTGTCCACGTCTATACAAGTCCCTTAGCTGGACATGACTAGACTAAAATAATGATTTCCGCCGAAACTTGAAAGCTTGCACCACAAACTCATTGAATTTGGTTTATTACTTTATATTAGGTGAGAATAACACAACGCGTTATCAAGCTGGCAACTCTGGCAGTTAACCTCAGTCCACTCACAATCCCTCATAATTTGACTTCACCTTTACTTTACGCCCTCTCCTCTTTATTTTGTCTCCTTCCCTTCACCTTCCTTTCTATATCCCAATCCCTTCTTACTATATATACCTGCAACCATATCTCTCTTCTCCATCACCTCACGAGTTACAACATCTCATTTCTTACACTCTTTTCTTTTCTATCTTTCTATACAAAATACAAACAATAAATGGCCTCTTTCATATCCTCTTCTCTTCTCTTTAGCCTTTTTCTCACCATTTCCCTACTTCACTTGAGCTCGGCTAGGAGACTCGCTGAGTCTGAGTCAGACCAGCAGTTACAATTCAAATACCACAAAGGCCCTCTCCTAACTGGCAAAATCTCTGTCAACCTCATTTGGTACGGCAAATTCAACCCATCTCAACGAGCCATCATAGCAGACTTCATTACATCACTCTCATCTCCCAAACCCATAACCACCGCATCACAATCACAACCAACCGTGGCAACATGGTGGAAGGCCACGGAGAAATACTACAACCTCATCAACTCCAACAAGTCACCCAAGCTAGCCCTCTCCCTCGGTTCCCAAGTCATCGACGAGAAATACTCAATGGGCAAATCGCTCACTGATGACCAAATCGTGAAGCTCGCATCAAAGGGTGCCCAAAAACAAGCCATCAACGTGGTTCTCACAGCAGCAGACGTAGCCGTTGATGGGCTCTGCTCCAGCAGGTGTGGCACTCACGGCTCCTCAATGGGTGCGCGCGTGAATGGGAAGAGGTACAGATTCGCATACATATGGGTGGGTAACTCTGAGACTCAGTGCCCTGGTCAATGCGCGTGGCCATTCCACCAACCCATTTACGGTCCCCAGACTGCACCATTGGTTGCACCGAACAACGACGTTGGTGTCGACGGAATGGTGATAAACGTGGCAAGTCTGTTGGCTGGGACAGCAACAAACCCATTCGGGAATGGGTACTTCCAAGGACCCAAAGAGGCACCACTCGAAGCTGCATCGGCTTGCACTGGTCTCTATGGTAAAGGGGCATACCCTGGCTACGCTGGGGACCTCTTGGTGGACCCCACAACTGGATCTAGCTACAATGCGAATGGCGTCAATAAACGGAAATTCTTGTTACCAGCTCTCTTTGACCCTAAAACCTCAGCTTGTTCTACGCTCGTATAGACGCACGTCGTGCATCCCCAAGTTAAAATATTCAACTCTGTTTAATTAGCCTTTAGGCAATGAGAGATTCTTTCATTTGTTCATTCATTTTGTTGTAACTCTTGAATACAATTATAAAAATATGAAATTTAGTTCATGTTCTTTTTCTTTTTTTATCTTCTTCTCCACATGGCATACCTCGCTGAGGCTGAAAATCGGGAATTATTTTATTGTTTGTGAAGTATGTACATCAATATATTGAACTAAAACATGCTATTCAAACCCAAAGTAAAAAAAGAAAATAATAAATTCATATCCCTCCCTTACTCTAATTATTTTTCCCAATCACGCTCATCTGGTTGAGGTTTTTTTTTTTCTTTTTTTCTTTTTATTAATATTGATGCATTCTTTGCTATTAAAAAAAATCTATTTGTTATTATGTTAATTACAAATAATGATTTCAGCTTGAGAATTAATAAAAATTACGGTTAAAACTAAATATCTAAAAAATCCAATTATTAAAATGTTGAAGGTTTATTTATTTATTTGCCTTCTCTGACAGTTAGGCGTCTGGATGGATATTACACACCCTTTAAAGTTTAAAGATACTATCATGAATTGTTATGTGTCAAAAATTAACTCTCTTAAAAAAAAATTAAATTGTTAGATGAATGAATATTTAAAAATAATTATATATATATATATATATATATATATATTTTAAAAGGTGATAATAAAATATTTCTATTGTTTAGATTAAGATAACTTTTCGACATTATATGTATGTTGTAAAATTGCATTGTTGAAGTTTCCAAATTTATATTGATACACAGAACATATGCATGAATGGCTACTAACACTCCTTACGAATTACTTTTTTTCGACTCTTGTTATCCAGAAGTTATTTTGAGTCCTCACTAATTCGAGTCAAGTTGGATGGAATCACTTAGGGAAATGACCTCTTTGATTGTGTTATGCTTTTTTGTTTTTAAAATTGTTTTGTAAAATAGTTATGGAAATAGTTGTTTTTTATATATATTTTTTCTTTTTGAAGGTTAAAAACAAAAATAGAAAACAAAAACAACTCAGACATGTTCTCTAAATTTGATTCTAAAAATAAAAAAAACATTTTGAAAACATTTTTTACAAAAGGATCTTACCAAACGATTTTTATTTTATTTTTTTGTTCTGAAAACTAAAACACTATTTTTAACAACAATAATCAAACAGAGCCAAAGTTATTCTAATGTTTTTCTCAATTTACAAGAATTGAAATGGGAAGCTGAAAAATCTCACCTTCCGCATTAGCGATTGAACAAGTATAGAAGTCCTTGTTTCAATTTTCCTTTTTCACTTTAACTTGATTCCTCTTGCGCGAATTGTTAAAAGAGTAGTAAGATGATTCCTCTTTGCGCGAATTGTTAAAATATGTACGTTTTAAAATTGCATTGAAGTTTCCAAATTTATATTGATACACAGAACATATGCATGAATGGCTACTAACACTCTTTACGAATTACTTTTTTTAGACTCTTGTTATCCAGAAGTTATTTTTAGTCCTCACTAATTCGAGTCAAGTTGGATGGAATCACTTAGGGGCGTTTGTTACGAGTTTTTTTTTTATTGATTCCCGGGAAAGCATGCTTAGATAAATACCAAATCCATGTTTGGTAAAGGAAAAAAGGAAAAAATTCCAACACCAATGGTTTACTGGAAAATCATGGATAGTGCAATTTATTGTACAGAATCCAAAACTGAAATTCCATAAATTGGACGGAATGTTTTAATGTCCGGGGAACTTGAAATTGAGGGAAAAGTTTTAGACAAAATTAACCATTACAAAAACATTAAGCATTCCCACTAATATTTCACAACCAACCAAACACACACGTAGTAAAGTAAATCATAAATTCCCGAGAAAATTTTAGCATACCAAACATCTTTTACTAACTGAAAGGTATCAGATACAAACGAAGAGAGTCAAGATGAAGAATGAGTGTAACTGTATTGAATTCAATGAATGATACAAGAAGAGTATTGCTTCTTATATAGATAAGAAGCTCAACAGAAAAGAAAAGAAAGCTAACAGAAAAGGCAAGAATGCATAACAGAAAGGGAGAGAGAAATAACAGAAAATAAACTAATTCTAACTAAATTGTTATAACTGACTTATAACTACTTAAAGCTAATCAGTACTCTATCATCCCCCCTCAAGCTGAGCAGTGAGGAAAGGTGAAACGCGAAGCTTGTTGCGAAAGTCAGTGAACTTGTAGTTGGAAACTGACTTGGTAAAACCATCAGCAATTTGATAAAGTGCAGGGATGTGATGAATGAGGACCTCTTTGGCAAGAACTTTTTCCCGAACAAAGAACAAATCAAGTTCAAAATGTTTGGTTCGAGAATGAAACAGTGGATTGGCAGAAAGCATAACTGCACTGAGATTGTCACAGTAGAGGATGGGAGGTTTTGGAAGTGCCACACGCAGTTCAGATAGAAGTGATCTAAGCCAAGTGAGGTCAGTGATTGTCGAAGCGATGCATCTGTATTCGGCTTCGGTGCTGGACCTGCTAACAACAGGTTGCTTTTTGGAAGACCATGAGATGAGATTCCCTCCAAGGTATATACAGTTTCCAGATGTAGATCGTCGATCATCTGGATCAGATCCCCAATCAGAGTCGCAGTATGCAACTAGATGTGAATGAAGGGAAGGAGAAAACTTTAAGCCATAAGAAGCAGTGCCACATAGGTATCTGAGGATGCGTTTGACCGTCTTCCAATGAGTATCAAGGGGATTGTGCATGAATTGGCAAACTTTGTTAACACAGAAAGAGATTTCTGGTCGAGTGATGGTTACATATTGAAGTGCACCCACAATGGATCGATACAAAGATGGATCATGAAAAGGAGAACCAGTGGTAGATGAGAGCTTTAAACCCGAGATCATTGGTGATGGCATAGGCTTGCAATCTGCCATTTTTGCTTTCGTGAGTAAATCAGAAATATATTTTGACTGATTGAGCAGAATTTGGCCAGTAGACAGCTTGTGAGCTTCAATTCCAAGAAAATGATGAATGTGACCCAAGTCTTTGAGAGGAAATACAGAATTTAATGACTGGATAAGTGCTTTAATAGCTGTAGAACTTGATCCAGTGATTAAAATATCATCCACATATACTAAGACATAAAGAGTGGAAATGGAAGTGAATGAGACAAATAGAGAACTATCACATTTTGTTGCCATGAAACCAAGACCAATGAGAGTAGAACTCAGCTTTTCAAACCAAGCTCTGGGAGCCTGTTTTAGGCCATATAAAGCTTTGGTTAGATGACAAACAAGAGTTTTATCACTAGCCTCAAAGCCAGGAGGTTGTGCCATGAATATATCTTCAGTGAGGTCACCATTGAGAAAGGCATTATTGATGTCTATTTGATGAATTGGCCATTGTTGAGTGACAGCTAAACTAAGCACAACTCTTATTGTTGTTGGCTTCACCACTGGACTGAATGTCTCGGCAAAATCGAATCCTGGTTGTTGGTGGAAGCCTTTTGCCACTAGACGTGCCTTGTACTTCAGAATGCTGCCATCAGGTTTGTACTTTGTTCGAAAAACCCATTTGCATCCTATGGGTAATCGGCCAGAAGGAAGAGACTCCAACTTCCAAGTATTATTTTTTAGCAGTGCATCATACTCTTCGCGCATTGCTTGAAGCCAGTGAGGTTGACACATAGCTTGAGTGGCAGTTGTTGGTTCTGATATGGCTATCAAGGCTTTGGGTTTGTAAATACCAGCTTTGGCCCGTGTGGTCATGTGATGGCTGTTTGTTGTTGTGGTTCTAATTGGTGAAGTGGTCCCAGCTGATAGCAACCTATCAGGTAAAGAAACAGCTTGCAAAGAAGATGCATTTTCATTGTTAATAGTGTCAGCAGGCAAAACAACAATATTATGATCATTTAATTCTTGAGCAATGGGAACAGTATATTGGGACTGAACAAGAGGAATGACAGGAGCAGGTAAAGGTGTTGAAATTTGTGTTTGAGTGGATGAAGTACTTAATGCTGCAAAAGGAAACAAAGACTCATCAAAGATTACATTTCTAGAGATAAACAATCGACCAGATGGCTCAAGACATTTGTAGCCCTTATGATGAGGGCTATAACCAAGAAAAACACACTGAGTTGACCTGTAATCAAGCTTATGAGAGTTATAAGGTCTGGTATGGGGATAGCATGCACAGCCAAAAGTTCGAAGATATGCATAGTTAGGAGGTTTGTTGAATAAGACCTGATATGGTGACTGGTTTTGAAGGATTGGTGTGGGCAGCATGTTTATGATGAAAGTAGCTGTGAGGAAAGCATCTTCCCAGTGTTGTGTAGGTGTAGAAGAGGCAGCCATAAGTGCCAAGCCTGTCTCAACAAGATGTCTATGTTTCCTCTCAGCTGTGCCATTTTGTTGATGAACATATGGACATGAAAATCTGTGAATTATACCATGTGCTTGAAGAAAAGGGGTGAGTCTAATATATTCCTTACCATTGTCAGTTTGAAATGTTTTAATTTTGGTTTCAAATTGCAATTCAACCATTGCTTTGAATTGAGTGAAAATAGTAAAGGTTTGGGACCGGTTCTGTAAAGGAAATATCCATGTATACTTACTATATGCATCAATGAAACTGATGTAGTATCTTGAACCATATGTGCTTGGGACAGCTGCAGGTCCCCAAATATCCGAGAAAATTAGTTCAAGAGGTTTGTTATAGGTGGTTGTGGAAGCAGTGAAAGGAAGTTGATGCATCTTGGCCATGCAACATGCTTTGCAAATGTCATGGTCAGTTTTATTATAGAATGGAATTTTACAATGTTGAAGAACAGACTTCACAGTATTGATAGCAGCATGTCCTAATCGACCATGCCAGAGACTTAGAGTAGATTTGAAACTCAATTGACTAGCTATATTCAAAGCTGAAACAGTAGAATTGGAAACATGAAAATGACTTGAACTATGAAAAACAGGAGAAGAACACAGTCTTGGAATGTTGAGATCCTTAGATTCTTTGGAGACATCAACACCTTCGAATGCATACAATCCATTTTTAAGCTTGCCTTGGAGAAGGATCTCCTTGGAAGCCTGTGATTTTACAAAACAGACATTAGCATGGAATTCAAAGAAAACTCGATTTTCTTTTGCAAATTGAGAGACACTAATAAGATTCTTTGACAAGTTTGGAACATGGAGCATATTGGATAATGTAAAAGCTAAAGATTTGGACTGTGATTCAAGAACTGAATGACCAATATTTTTAATTTGCATACCTGAACCATTACCAATTTTTACTGTTTCTTGACCTGTATAAGGTGTCTTAGCTGTAAGATTTGAAACATCTGGTGTGAAGTGGTTTGTAGCACCTGAATCTGGGTACCAAGTTGGATCAAAGGCCGAGAAGAAATCTGAGTCATCATCATGTTGTTGTGTGGCACTTGAACTCGCCATGGTCATATTTGATTGAATCTTGGATACTGAGTTCATGCTTCCTGAATTGCTGTTCATTTGCTGCTGTTCAAATGGATTTGGAAGATTTTGGCTAAACCTGTGATAGCACTCCCATCCAGTATGGCCATATTTACCACACACTTGACACTGTTGTTTACCTCCATTAAACTTGTTACTGCCATGGAAGCTGTGATCATTGAAACGACCTCCACTTCTAAAATTTCTTCCTCTGAAATTGTTATTGAAACGTCCTCTGTTGTTAAAGGAAGACTGACCTCCTCTAAAACTGTTTTGCCTTCTGAAATTCATCTGTGTAAGATTAGCTTGCAAAGGATTCAGTTCAAGCTTTTTGTGCTTTTCAATTCTTTCTTCTTGAGCTAGCAATAAAGCTTCTATTTCATTGACACTATACGCATCAGATCTTGAGGTTACTGAGGTAATGAATGGATCGTATTCTTCACCTAATCCATCAAAGATTGCATCAATGTGATCCTCAGTTGAGATCTTGGAACCAGTTGCTGCCAGCGCATCAACTGTCTTTTTGATTTGCAAAAGGTACTGTGACACTGATCCTTCTTTCTTGGAGTTCTTGAGCTGAATCTTCAGCTGCTTTATTTTGGCACGAGTTTGAGAGGTGAAAAACTCTTCAAGATTCTTCCAGATTTCATATGAAGAATTGCAGCCAACCATTCTTGTATGCATTGACTCTGACATCGAAGCCAGAAGCCATGACATGAGGAGCTGATCTTGTTGCTCCCAGTTTTCTTTTTCAACACCAGATCTGGTGTTTTCATCACTTTGATTAATAAACTTCTGCAACTTGAATCCTTTGATCGTAGCCATGGCTTGCTGTTTCCATGGTAGAAAGTTTCCATCGTCCAGTTTAAACGATACCGGATTTGAAAAAGAGTGTAGATGATTTGAAGAGTTTGCATTTGCGGAAGCTGAGACAGATTCTTGAGTGGTCTCCATGGATCGAAAAAAATAAGCTCTGATACCATGAAAGGTATCATATACAAGTGAAGAGAGTCAAGATGAAGAATGAGTGAGTAACTGTATTGAATTGAATGAATTGTACATGAAGAGTATTGCTTCTTATATAGAGAAGAAGCTTAACAGAAAAGAAAAGAAAGCTAACAGAAAAGGAAAGAATGCATAACAGAAGAGAGCTAATAACAGAAAGTAAACTAATTCTAACTAAACTGTTATAACTGACTTATAACTACTTAAAGCTAATCAATACTCTATCACTAACATTCTAGATTAAATATATTTTACACTACATTTCAATAATAATTATCAGAAATAATTATTTCCCGATTTAAAAAAAAAATTGCTCTACCAAACCTCCGGAAATAAAGTTATTCTAATGTTGTTTTTCTCAATTTACAAGAATTGAAATGGGAAGCTGAAAAATCTCACCTTCCACATTAGCGATTGAACAAGTATAGAAGTCCTTGTTTCAATTTCCCTTTTTCACTTTAAGTTGATTCCTCTTGCGCGAATTGTTAAAAGAGTAGTAAGATGGTTCCTTTATATCTACCATTTGGGTTTTACCGTTTCTAGATTGAATATTTCCTTATTCTTTTTGTCTTAATGTAGCAAGTTGCAAGAAGTACAAATTGGTACACAACCCACACGATATAGATCAATTTCACCCACTGAGGGCATCTTTCTTTCACTACACGGTTTTTAATTGTGGATCGCTGATGCTCACTTGTTGTACTTAATTGCTATCTGAAACTTCCAATTTAAAGCCCTTTTCACTGAAACGCGACCCTCTATTATCATTGAAAATAAGACAATGTAATTTTCTAGAGGCAGCGAGGCACCCTAGAAAATCTATGAAAAAGAGTGGCCTTCTCTTTATATATATAAGTGTACTTTAGGATAAAGGAGAACAAAAAAAGAGAGGCTAATAGGGTTTTTTTTTATCTTAAAAGACCAAGAGAGGGACCATATGAGCTATTTTAAGTATTAGAGCTTTGCATTTCATGAAGTGAAAAGGTAAAAAACATGGAACACAAATCATTCACAGGTTTTCTTCAAAGATTGTAACGAAACAGTAGATTCAGAAAATATCATGACAACTCAGCGTTTAGTGCTTGCTTTCACCATCGCTCAAATAGTAACATATCAATTACACCAATAAAAAATCTAAGATAAGTTTGTAAAATTTAATTTCCGACGAGGGCAAGCCAAGCTGCCTAATTTTCATTGATATACATCATGCATAGAGCATGTAAAAAGTCTAGGGCAGAAGCATTAGATACAGAAAATAGAAAAGCATGCAATTCCAGCTCTATGGTGATGGAGGCCAATACATTCCAGCATCTTCGGTACTTTCATAAAACCTGAACTCAAGCTCCTCTAGCCTTCCTTCATCATCATAACTCTCACCTTCATCGTCAGTGTATTCATCCATGTCCCCTCCAACCACAAATTCCCAACCCAAATACTCAGAAGAATCTGAGATATCAGAGCAATCTTCCCAGTCATGCCTCTGGTAATCGTAGTAGTCTTCAACAGGAGGCCCCAAAACTTTCAGTTTTGGATAATTCTGCTTTAAAAACTCGTCATCAAGTTCGACTCCCCAAGAACCCCTCAGATCCAAAAGTTCAAGCTTAGGACAGTTTGAAAGAATTTGAAGAACACCATCATTGCTGATAACATGGTAAACCATTTCAAGATGCTTGAGCTTAGGCATAGTGGAGGCAATTGCAAATGCTTCATCATCTTCTAAAGGCTCGCCTGCAGTATGCACTGGATGCATGTTCCGACACAAACCTTCAAGCAGTTTGCAGTTTTTGCCAATTATCTCTAGCGCATGTGCACCAATTTCAAGACAGTAGCTCACATCTAAGAAAGAAATCATACAAAGCCTTCTAGTAACCAGTTCCGCTATATGATCATTCATATTGCTCCTTTGCAGTCGCAAATCTTGGAGGGAGGCAGCACTTGCAAAAGAGTAAATGGAAACCACATAAGAAAGATGTCTAATTTGAATACAAATCCAGCTAAAACAACCTTAATTAATTATAGTACTACACCAATTTGATATTCTAGTTATTTAATGCATGACAAAGGGAATATCAACATAGCTACATAAAGAATTTAGTTATGGCATTTTAATGTGAACCAGCAGAATTAAAAACTTAACTAAATGTCAACTTCATATTCTACATTTAGCAATGAACATAATAACCAGTGAAGTATTTAAACTTAAGAGTTCCTCTTAACTGCAATAAACACCAAATAATGGGGCCATGTAAATTGAAATCTAGCAATTCTGCTTACTTTTCTGCAATGAAAGTGAATATTTTCTCAGTCTGAAGACCAGAAACAGATAGCTTGCGGAGGGCTCCAGAGCTTCTTGTGACCAGCATTTCAACCATCCGGTCAACGTGGTCAGGCTCGCGGCCGCTGCTCCACTCCTCAATGTCTATCTCTTGCCAGCAGTAAGGTCCAGTTACTGTTTTAGCCCATGATTTACATACCCTGGGAATCACCGTCAATCTTTCCTGGAGAGAAAGATTTGAGAAGATTATCCCAAGAGTGTCAGGCATTAATTCATCCCAACTACGAAAATCAGATGCTACTTCCATATGTCCTGCAAACGAAGAAAATCTTGTAATGTTGCGCTTCGGGTTAGGACTCAAGAAGCAAATATAAATCCGCACCTTTAAAGCATTACTAGAAATGAAATACCTCAATAGAAAAGGCCACATATCATATTACAAGACCAGGCTCAAAAAGATCACTCACAACCATATGAATAACAGTTCAAAAGCACATTCTATAAACAACTGGTAAGGGTATTTCTTTCAGAAAGGATTAGAGAAATTGAAAAATTGGATTTTTTTTTATTTGGCAAAGCATGAAAGTAAACGTGGGCAAATATAAGATCATAAAATTTTGTAGCATTACATGTTCATATGATGGGAAGAATAGAATTGCCAGAACATTTGTATAGGCATAGCTGTCGTAAGGTTGGGAGAATGCTGATTATATACATGCAGTACAAGTCATTGATAAAAAGAAAAAAAATGAACTTTCAGTTTCAAGATTGCAAATCTAGATTACATAAACATTTCCCAGATCAAAAAAACCTTTTTTTTTTCTTACCCCCTCCTTTCTCAGTTCCTAAAAACCCAGAGAGAGAGAGAGAGAGAGAGAGAGAGAGTACAAATCACTCACATACAACCAAATAGAATGGAGATTTACCAGTCCAAATCTTTGGCCAGTGCTCTGTGTTTCTTTCAGAACTCGAATTATGTAAGGATTCACCGGCTAATCCGCCACATGCGCAAGGAAAAAGAGAAGAGAAAGAAAAAAGATGCAAGGGGTAAAGCTCAAGAAAAAAAGAAAAAGAAAAAGAAAAAGAAATCCAAATCTACCCACCAACACCAACCTCAACTTCAATGCAACAAGAACAAAAGTAAAGACAGTGTATCAAAACAAGCTACTTGTAGAGAAGAGAGAGTAAAAAAGGCCTGAAACAAGGGATGACGTTGCGAACAGATTTTGCTCTGAACAAAAAAGAGTTTTAGATATATATATATATATATATACTTGGAAAAAGAATTGAGAGGAGGAGGAACCCCATACGCGGAAAATATCCCCTTTTTACTGCCACAGTCAAACTGTCAAAATCGGCTTCGCCAAAAATATTAAGGGCCCGTTTGGTGCACCTGATAAAATATAGGATAAATTATTCATGTCTTTAGGATGTTTGGTAAACCAATGGGATAGGATAGAGTTATCCTATTTGCTAATTTTATTCATCCTAGAGGAGGATAACATAACCTAAGGGGTAGGCTGGGTTACATTTCAATCGGATAGGATAAGAAAATTAAGTGAAACTTTGGACGAAAAACTCCACCATCTACCCTCGTCATTCACCTCCACTGCCTTCAACGCTCCAACAAGGTTCTTGCAACGCTCAAGTATCTCCTCCTCGTCGCCGTCAAAGACAACAAAAGGAAACATCTTTTACCTCTCTGAGCGAAAACAAAGCTAGAGGAAGACGTGATTGATGCATCCAAAAGCAAGGCTAGGGGGAGGCGGTGTATTTCTCAATGTTACTATTAAAAGAGCAAGAGATTTGGGGCCCTGACAGTTCTTTCCCTCAATTAAATCAAATGATTGCTGGAAATTTTATTGCTCAAGCAATGGCTTCTTGTCTAGATTTTCAGATGAGCGAAAGCCTGCTACCGGGAGAGAGGAACCATTGAATATATTTTTTTCGCTAATTTCATGAGGTTGATATATATATATATATATATATATATATTTAAAAAAAGAGTTTAAATTTTTTTGAATAATTAAAAATAGAAGTTAAGGTAATAAGAGAATTTTTTATAAAAAAAAAAGTATATAAAATTATGTTGTAAAGGGTATTTTTGTCTACTTATATCATATCCTAGTGTTATCTGATTGACTTCAAACATATGATAGGATAATATAATCTTATAAGATTGTCTATCCTGTGTACATCAAACACAAGATAGGATATGAGCTTATCATGCTCATATCATATCCTACCCTCTTATCCTATCAGCCCTTATCCTATCTTGTACACCAAACGAGCCCTAAAAATAATAATGTTCTTAAAACTCCTAGGATAATCGTAAGGTATGATATGCGATTGATAAGGGTAGGATATGATATGAGGCTGATAAGTCCATATCATATCTGTGTTTGATAATCACCTGATTAGCAATATGATAAGATTATATAGAAAGAGAAAAGAAAAAGAAAAAATAAAATAATGCAATAAATGTAAATATATTGGATAGTGTGGGAATATATTGGGTAGCGTGAAGGTATATTGAGTATCCAATATTAATATCATATCATATTGAATCTTAACCCAGCTCCCCCCATAGGATAAGAAATCATGTATTGTATAGGATAAAATGAGACAATAGGATAAGTTAATCATATCCTATTGAACCACCAAACAAGAGATAAAAATATGATAGGATAAGTTATTTTATCCTATCTTCCTTATCAGATGCTCCAAACATGCCCTTAGAAAAAACATTTCATTTCTCTTTAAAAAGTTTGACATTTATACCAAAATAAACTTTCATATTAATGGCATTTTATGGAGCTCTTTTTAAAGAGGTAAAATATTCTTACTACCAAAATTTTCCACTATCAATTTACTACCAATCTAATAATGATTGAATCAATGAGAGAAAATGCTAAAAAGTATATGAAGAGAGAGAAAATGTTGATCCAATGGTGATTAGATAGGTAATAAGTTGGTAGTAGAAAATTTTAGTAGTAAGAATATCCCTCCTCTTTTTTAGTATCTTTTTTAGTACAGCCAGTATATACTACTATTGTTGAAATTTGAAGATCAAACATCTGTTTTTAATACATTGTTTTTCTCTCTTTCATGTCATTAATCAGCATTGATGTTTGATTTTTATCAGAGGAATATTTGAAAAAGTTGACGAGACTGTAGTATTATAGAAATTCAAATTTCCCATTTTATGATGATACTATTTAATATTTTAGAAAATATTTATTCCTACCTTCAGTACGTTTCTCTCTTTAAAATTATAACAAATTATAGTACATGGACTCCGTGGCATTAAAAAATGAAAGAAATTAAAAAAATGCGTATATCAAATTAAAAAAGTCCATATAATAAATTAAATAGATGTAACGCCAAATTCTTGAGAAGTACAGTAAATACGAGGAGAGAAGGGTATGGACTGGTCAAGGTGTACTTAATTTCAAGCTCCATTTTCCGGTGTGGACTTTCTTGTCCCAACACTGAATAACTTTGATCGTTCGTTAATGCTGTAAACACGATTTAAAATCATATCCCAAAACACAAAACAAAAAATAACTTGGTGGTAAATAAGTAATTATATGTAACAGTATATTTATTCGTATTTACTAGAGGAAGGTGGGTTAATAAAGTGTGATTGTTCCTGGCGTTACAAACTACCCAACACGCCAGACGAGTTTGGTTGCTGTATGAGTTTGATGGTTTTTTTCATTGAAAAAAGAGGTTCATTGACCGTTATAGGTTTTCATTTTAGCGTGTAAGATATCAGATTCAAAAGCAAAGAAGAAAGATACAGAGAGAAAGAAAGAAACAGAAAGCTATATTCAAGAAAGTGAGATGTTAATCTCTTAATGAATTACACTGACTTGATCTGTATATATACAATACTAAAACTAACTCAAAGGTAGTTAAAACTAACTAGCTAAAGATACGGAACTTGTTACAAATCAGTTTCACTTTTGTTAGTCTTTCATTCCCCCACAAGTTCAGTATCTAAGGATCGAATACTGAGCTTGTCTCTTAGTTCAAGGAACTTTGATCTTGTTACTGCCTTTGTAAGTCCATCTGCTATTTGATCAGAGGAGGGAACATGATGAACAGAAATTGATTTGTCCAATACCTTCTCACGAACAAAATGCAAATCCAATTCAAAATGCTTTGTCCTTGAATGAAATAGAGGATTGGCTGTGAGGAGAACAGCACTTAGATTATCACAATAAATGTTGGGAGTTTGTGGCAAAGTGATTCTGAGTTCAGATAGCAGGGACTTAATCCACATGATCTCAGCAACTGTTGCAGCTAGGCTTCTGTATTCAGCTTCTGTGCTTGACCTACTCACAACTTGTTGTTTCTTGCAAGACCATGACACTAAATTCCCCCCAAGAAAGACACAAAGTCCAGAAGTGGAGCGTCTGTCATCTACATCAGAGCCCCAGTCAGAATCACAAAAGGCTTGAAGATGAAAATGTGAGGAAGGAGAGATAACCAATCCTAGGTGTTGAGTGCCACTGAGATATCGAAGAATTCGTTTAACTGCTTGCCAATGTGTATCAAGAGGAGACTGCATAAATTGGCAGACTTTGTTCACACAAAAGGAGATATCTGGGCGTGTAACAGTGGCATATTGGAGGGCACCTACAATAGATCGATATAATGAGGGATCATGGAAAGGAGTTCCATCTCTAGAAGAGAGTTTCAAACTGGATACCATAGGTGTAGGTAGAGATTTGCAAGTTGTCATTCCTGCTTTATTTAACAAATCAGCTATATACTTGGATTGACTTAAATGAAGTGCACCATGAGATGAAGACTTAGCTTCAATACCAAGAGAATAGTGAAGGCTGCCTAAATCCTTAAGAGCAAAGGCATTGTTGAGAGACTTGATAAGTGCCGAAATAACAACAGAAGATGAACCTGTGATGAGTATGTCATCTACGTAGACCAGCACATAGGTTGTGGCTGATGCAGTGATGGAAATAAACAGTGAAGAATCACACTTGGTGGCAATAAAACCAAGTTGAATTAAAGTGGTGGTCAACTTCTCAAACCAAGCTCTAAGGGCTTGTTTAAGGCCATAAAGAGCTTTACCCAATCGACACACTAGAGAAGTATCAGAAGCAGAAAATCCAGGTGGTTGAGACATGAAAACTTCCTCAGCTAGATCACCATTGAGGAATGCATTATTTACATCTAGCTGACGTACAGGCCATCCTTTGCCAAGAGCAAGAGTAAGAACAATTCTGATCGTGGCTGGTTTGACAACAGGACTGAAAGTTTCAGTATAATCTAAACCTTCACGTTGATGGAATCCCTTAGCAACCAACCTAGCTTTGTATTTGAGTATAGAACCATCTGGATTGTACTTTATCCTGAAAATCCATTTGCATCCTATAGGTTTTCTGCCAGAAGGAAGAGATACAAGATCCCAAGTCTTGTTCCTGATAAGAGCAGCATATTCATCTTGCATAGCATGAAGCCAATTAGGATATGCCATTGCTTGAGTCACAGTTGTGGGTTCAAGGGAAGCAGAAAATAATTTTGGTTTGAAGACCCCTGACTTTGCTCGAGTAGTCATGGGATGTTTATTAGTTTCTGGAGGTACTGCAGTAGATGCAATAGGTGAAGCTGCAAGAACCGAAGGAGATGTAGCTGATGCAATGGGTGAGGCACATGGAGACCTGCAAGTAAGTTCAGTAGCAGGTGCAGTAGGTGAAACAGTATTATTGGTAGCTGGTACAATAGCCGATACAGTATCACTAGCAATAGAGTTGGTAGATAGTTCAGCATGTGAGATACTCGAAGATATTGGAGGTACAGTATTAGGAATAAAAGGAACTGACATTTGAGTAGATATAGAAGAAGTAGGTACTGTGGATAAAGGTGGATGATTAAATGGAAACTGTTGTTCATCAAACAACACATGACGCGAGTAAATGATTTTACCTGATGGTGTAAGACACTTATATCCTTTATATGAAGGATTATATCCTAAAAAGGTACTTGGTGCAGACCTGTAGTCCATTTTATGAGAGTTGTATGGTCTCAGATATGGATAGCACCTACAGCCAAAAATTCTTAGGAATGAGTAATCTGGTTCCTTATTAAACAGAACCTTACATGGAGATTTATTTTGAAGGCTGGAAGAAGGTAGGAGATTGATTATAACAGAGGCAGAAACGAAGGCATCTTCCCAATATTTCTTTGGCAAATGAGAAGCTGCTAACATGGATAATCCCATTTCAACAATATGTCGATGTTTTCTTTCAGGGGTGCCATTCTGTTGGTGAATATAAGGACATGTGAGACGATGAACAATTCCATGAGTTTGAAGAAAAGGTTTAAGAGCAAGATACTCTTTGGCATTATCAGTCTGCAAACATTTCAATTTTGTACTGAGTTGAACTTCTGCCATTGTTTTGAAATAAGGAAAAATGGAGTGAATTTGTGACCTGGACTTCATAGGATATAGCCATGTATATTTGCTAAAGGCATCAACAAAGCATACATAATATTTGGATCCATTTGTGCTATCTATGGGAGCTGGACCCCAAATATCTGTATAGACCAACTCAAGTGGTGTGTGATAGACAGTGTTAGAAGTGGTAAAAGGCAGCTGATGCATTTTTCCCATACAACAAGCACAACACAAAGGTAATTTTGTATTATTGAATGGAATTTTACAATGAGAAAGCACAGATTTTACAGTTGAAAAGGAAGAATGTCCTAATCTACTATGCCATAGTTCTAATACAGAACCAGAACCAGAATTACATTTATTTTGTATGGGCTGAGTTTCTATTTGCACTTGATAAGCTGAGTGCTTGAAAGATTTTATTGACTTTGCTCCATCAAAGGCATAAAGACCATCTTTAAGTTTTCCTTGGAGAAGAATCTCCTTGGTAGCCTGAGATTTCACAAAACAATTATTAGCATGAAATTCAAAGAAAACATGATTATCCCTGGCAAATTGGGATACACTTAGGAGGTTCTTTGAAAGACCAGGTACATGAAGTAGATTAGGTAAAGAAAAGGATAAAGAATTTGAAGAGGATTGTAAAATTGAGTTACCAACATGCTGAATTTTCATACCTAATCCATTACCTATTTGAACTGTATCTGAACCTTTGTATGGAGTTTTTGACAGCAAGTTTGATGCATCAGGAGTAAAATGATTCGAAGCTCCTGAATCAGGATACCATGTTGGATCAAACACTGAATAGAATTCAGAGGTGTTATCATCTTGATGAGTAGATGAACTGTTTCCAGTGACTGCAACATTCGCTTGCAAGTTTGGAAAGGAAGAAGCTTCACCACGTTCAGGCCTGCTGTTGAAAGGATTTGGAAATCCCTGATTGAATCTATTGTAACACTCCCATGCTGTATGACCGGATTTGCCACATAGCTGGCATTGAGGCCTTCCACTATGTTGCTGATTATGTGTTCTCCCTCCATATCTGCCATATCTTCCTCTAAAATTATTGAAGCGACCTCCTCTATTGAAGTGTGAAGGATACCTCCCAGCATGTGATCCATAGGGCTTTCTAACATTCATTTGAGTTAGATTAGCTTGCATTAAGCCAACATCAGTCTTTTTGTGTTTCTCTAGGCGTTCTTCTTGAGCCATAAGAAGAGCCTCTATTTCACTTACAGAGTATGGATCGGATCTTGAAATAATAGATGTAATGAATGCATCATATTCTTCACCAAGACCATCAAGAATTGCATCGATGTGATCCTCTTGAGTAATTGAAGCACCTGTAGCTGCTAACGAATCGACTATCTTCTTGATTTGCAGCATATAGTTTGAGACAGTAGAGTCTTTCTTGACATTCTTTAGTTGAATCTTTAATTGTTTTACCTTGGATCGAGTTTGAGAGGTAAAGAATTCCTCTAGTTTAATCCAAACTTCATAAGAGGATTGACATCCAACCATCCTTGTATGTAAGGATTCAGACATAGAAGCAAGAAGCCAAGACATTAGCAACTGATCTTGTTGTGAAGATTGATCTGCTTCATTGGTGATGAACCTCTGCAGATTGAATCCTCTTATTGTTGCCATGGCTTGCTGTTTCCAAGGAAGAAAATTACCTTCATCTAGTTTGAATGACACTGGATTGGAGAAAGTATGAAGAACAGCTTGTGACACAGCATTGTTGCTGTCTGCAGAATCATGAGCAGGCGTTGGTTCAGTTTCTGTTGCAGAAGCATTGGTTTCCATGGATCAAGAGAGAAAGCTCTGATACCATGTAAGATATCAGATCCAAAAGGAAAGAAGAAAGATACAGAGAGAAAGAAAGAAACAGAAAGCTATATTCAAGAAAGTGAGATGTTAATCTCTTAATGAATTACACTGACTTGATCTGTATATATACAATACTAAAACTAACTCAAAGGTAGTTAAAACTAACTAGCTAAAGATACGGAACTTATTACAAATCAGTTACACTTTAGTTAGTCTTTCATAGCGAAAGCAACCCTTCACGAGACTCGGTGAAATTTGTAACATGCCACAAAATAAGGGGAGATGCCCAAATTGAGGCGTGTCACCTTAAAGTAAACGCCCAAACGAGGCGTCTCTTATGAGGTGGTGACACGTGTCACTTTTTAAAAAAAAATATTAATTTAATCATACAACTTCTGAAGGTCATAATTTATAACTCGAGTATCCAAATTAGGTAATTCTTTTTTTGATTCCACATAATTTTTTGAGATCTACCCAATGACATTTCATTAGTTATATTTTATTTTTCACAAACATAATTTAAATTTGGTCAAATTAAAATTGTGTTTGTGAGAGATAAAATATATCAAATGGGGTGTCGTTACGTAGATCTCGAAAAGTTATGTGAAACCAAAAAAAGAATTAACTGATTTGGATACTGGAGTTAAAAGTTATGGCCTTCAAAAGTTTTATGATTAAATTAATATTTTAAAAAAAAAAAGTGACACGTGTCACCATCTCATGAGAGACGCCCAAAAGAGGTGTCACATTGTGCAGTAGATCCGTAATTATTTGAAAAACAACATTGAATTCGTAATTATTTGATTTAGAAGTAATAATTAATTTTTTTTTACCATATTCAACCATCCCATTAGTATATATGTTACGAATTAATGTATGATATTTTTGGAGTTTTTGCCACAGAATTTGCTTCCATAACAGACAATCCAATTTATCATAGAGTACACACATTATCAAGGATGACTTAGCCCAACTAAATGTCAAAACAAAACGCACATTCCTAATTGTACAACTAGCTTGTTCTCGATTCAACGAAATTTGTTTTTAATAACGAGTTAATTTTGTAACAGCAGGATTGTATGAACGGGTAATGTCATTTACAACGATTAAATGTAGAGTTAGCGGAGCAAGATGGGGCAATGCTGTGCTGTGTACAATGTGTACTTACAGTTACAGCTTTTCTCTTACACAACAGATAAATAGAGAAAAGTACTAGAAACAACTGTAGTAAGAGATACAAACTCAACTTAAGCTTACTTCTATTTTTGCGTTACAAATCCCTTGTCAAGGCTTTTTGACCATCGAGGCCTTTTTGACCAAATAAGTATTATTTTACATCCGTCCTAAAATATTTCACCAATTTCACCATTGACTGACTCATATATTTGAGTATATGATATTATATTCGAGTATATTTTGTATTCTATATTTTTTTGAATATTTACTCAAGTGTAAGATGCAAATAGTTGAATATTTATTATTTTACGCAATATACTCAAGAATATAAGTCATATATTCGAGTAATTATTCAAAAAATTTCCTACTCGGATATCAAAGCATAAAACTAGAAAAGTCATGTAGAGTAAAAAAAAAAAATACTCGATTCGGATATCCGAATCAAAAGTTATGGCATTTCAAAATTTTATTCTGTAATTTTCACATTTTTATAATGCCAATAAGTCTTGTGATGCCCACAAAGCACTTCTTAAAGTTCCGGTAGGAAAATAAAATTTACTTGAGCATCTAAATTCTATATTCGAGTAAATGTTCAAAAAAATTCAAAATACGAAATATATTCAATTATAAGGTCATGTACTCGAGTATATGGATGAGTCCGTGATCAAAATAGGAGTATATTGATGAAATATTTTGGAACACGGGCAAAATAATACTTATTTTGGTCAAACAGTACACAGTGATGAAAAAATTCCCCTGATTTATGTGAAAAATATATCTATGGAAAATTTGTTCGATACTGTATCGTGAAGATTCACTACATTAATTATTAAAATTAAAAAAATTATTTAATTACCTGCATTTATTGTACCAATTTTTTAAATAAATATTTCGGGGTACAACTTTGAAAAATAAATATTAAAATAATATAATTTGAATAACTTTTTTTTTGGTAAAATAATTTGACTAAATTTAATCAAGTGGATTTCATCGAAACGAAATTTGGCGATCCCAGAGCAAAAAAGATTGCGTGTGGTAGAGGAGAGAAACAGAAATTAAGAAGAGAAAAGAGAAAATAAAAAATAAATATTTCACTTAGAATGGAAGGATCATCATGGTCATGGAATATTTTAAATTTTTCCAATATCATCAACGTGACATTTGGCAAGTACCATATTTATGTGGCTGTACAGTTAAAAGTGATCAAAATTAATTAGATTATATCATTTTAATAAATAAACTTTAAATTATATTAAGATAATATTTTTAAGGGGTTTATATTTGTCATGTCACATGACATCAAAAACTTTATGATATATTTAATAAATTATTAGGAATATTTATTTACACTTTCTAAAGCAAAAAAATAAAATAAAAACTAATGCACGCAAAACGAATCTCTATAAAAACACCTATTTTTAAATATTTTTAAATATATTATATTATTCATTATCCTGATTTCAACTTATAAACTTGATAAGATTTACCTTCTTTAAATTATTTTAAAATTTCTCTATCGCGATATGATATATACACTTCAGGTAAGTGTTAAAAATATTATCTGTATATATTACATTATTATCCATGAATATTTATTTATATATTTTATTAGGATTGAGTTAGGTCTCAACTTCTCTTTTAAGTCCATTAATATATTATATATCTTTGCATCAACTTAATACACAACACAATATTCACATTTCCATATTCTTAAGTTCTTTTAACTTATGGCATTTGGTAGAGAAAAAAAAAAATTGTACTTGTGAGTCACAATTACCAAGAATATGCTGGAAAAGTAAATTTTTCGGGAATATGACAAAAAAATTGTTTGGTAGACTCTATGATGCACAGACACGGGATACGGAATACGACACGACACGTCGACACGTTAATTCTAAAAAAATGTATATTTTGACACGTTGGAACACGTTTTGATATTAAATAATATTTTCATTATATATAATATAATTTATATTTAATAGATATAACAGTTCATAATAAGCCATTATAACCAATCAAATATTCAAATTTCATAACATAAATATAAATAAAAATAATTTTTCGTACCATATTAATTTTTCATGTCAAATTTCATAACAGAAAAAATTGATTTATAATATTTTTTTGGTTAATAAAATAAAATTAAGAGTAAAAAAAAACGTGTCCGAGCGTTGACAACGTGTCCAAAAAAATTGACTCCGTGTTGTCGGAAAAACGTGTCGAGGATTGACCACGTGTCACAAAATATTGACCGTGTGTCCGAGTATGTCGGAGCGTGTCCGTATCAGACATATGTCCCACACACAAATTTTTTAAAAGGTGCCTGTCTGTGCTTTGGAGCGTAGTCATGCAAATGGGCTTGGGTGGCCAAGTTTCCGGCAGGCTTTTGTGACAGTGTAATGGAAGTTACTCTGTACACAGGATATCCATAATCCATTATTCATGGAATTGTACTTCATGCGAAGCAGGTGTGCCTGCTACGTTTAGAGTTTTCCTTTCGTCGTTAAGTGGAGCGAGGAAGGAGTTAGGTGATTGTCTTCATCCACATTTTTTTTAGGGTTTTATAATTCTCATTCAACATGAGAATTTAAATTTTCCGACACATCATTCGATCTCCGTGCTGACATGGGTTCTGCATATAATTTTTTCTAACACATGGGTCCCGGAAGTAATAATTAAAAAAAAGTTCATTTTTTCTGTCGTTAATACAGATAAGTTATCTATATTGAGTACAAAACGACGTCATTTTGGGCGAAAATCTATGTATTTTTATAATTTTAATTTATTTCAGGATTATAATAGGGTTTTTTCACAATTTTATCGCTCATTAATTATTAATAATAATTTTGCCCCTGATTGCAAACTAACTACCAATTTATCCCTTTAATCAATTAAATTGAATATTTAATCGATTAAATATACAAATGAAGATTTAATCAATTAAATCTTCAACTTAATTGATTAAATTTTCCTCTTTATCAGAAGAAATAGGGAGATTTAATCAACTAAATACAGAGATTTAATCGACTACATCTTCAAGTCAACGATTTTTGCCTATTTTGACCATTTAATCGATTAAATTTTTAGTTTAATCGATTAGAGAAGGACAGATTGGTAGATAGTTCTGAGTGAGGGACAAAACGGTTATTAAATAATTAATGAGGGAAAAAGGGTGAAAATGCCGTTATAATAGTCTTTATAATTATACATTTTTAATATTTCAATATCAAAACGACGTCATTTTGAGAATAAATGCGGATAACTTATCTACAATAGCTGCTGAAATATTCTTCTGTTAAAAAAATAACTTTAATATTATATAACTATATACTTTCAACTTTAAGAAGTACATAGTTAAAAAATGGTTGCATAAATTCATCTAACGTGAGAAAATATGAAAAAAAGGGACCCATCGTAAAATCTTGCAAAAAATGTAAAAATGTGGGAGCTACGCTTTGATGGACAAAAGATGCTTCTCTGAACTATGAATATCAGACAATTCGCGTGTGGAGAAACGTTGGTCCATCGTCGTCCCACTTCCAATTGGTTGCACTTCGCTGGAGAATCATTGAACACTGTCAACGCCAATGGGTAGCGTATGGTGTAGACATGGTTCTGCTGTGAGTATTTACATGCATTGGCGGCGGACTCAGGAATTTTTTCTGTGGGAGCTAAAAATTAAATATTTATTTCTCTCTTCAAACATAATATATGAGAGGCCAAAATATGAAAAATTAAATATTTGTTCCTCTCTTCAACCACAATATGTGTGAGGCCGAAACACCAATCCAGATAACATAACTCATAAATACCTCTTTTAATTTGTTATAGAGAGAAAGAAGGAGACAAAGAGCGACGTGGAAGATGTCACAATAAAATCTACTATCAATTTGAAAAAATTACACCTTTTCAACCCCTAAAATGAAAATTTTTTATGCAAGAAAACAAAGAAAAAGAGAAGAGAGCAAAGGTTTAGATTTCATGAAAAATATGTACTAATTATTATAATATAAATAGATAATTCAAAGCAAATCCCTCTCATTTCTTAACCTCTTTTTCTATTTACTCACTGTTAGCCTAACAAGAAAAAAAAAAGTCAAAGATAAATCAGAAGAGACAGATTGCCAAGAAGCACAATCACCATAGTCATTCCGCCCCTCATTTCCCTCTCTGTCATGAATCATCAGAAAAGGAGAGCGATCGAAAGAATAAGTTTCATTCTTTCATAAGACTCTCGGACGTCTTACTTTTATTCATGAATGGGAAGATTTGTGCTAATATCTAAGCATAATAAAAGTTGAAATTGTAAGTTTCAAGTGGTGGTTTAAACTATAATTTAAGGGAATGTTATATTTATAAACTTTTTGTTTAGGAACTCTTACAAACTATACTGTGTCTGACTAATCATACTTAATGTAATTTGTAAAAAAAAAATTGTAAACAGATCTTTCCCCATAATTTAATGCTAATTCCATATGCTAATTGTTACTACCTAGGTCTGTGCCAACAAACAAGCACCACGTAGTTAAAAGAATTTGAACTAAAAGAAACCATGTAGCTCTATTGGTGGTCATTGATACTCCAACAGTGTAATGTTATTTTGCCTATTTTTTGTTAAAGCAAAAAAAGACAAGAAAGTGCCAATCATGGTAGTGCATTCTTTCTCATTCTTTTTTTATTTTGTTCATTTCGTTAACTTTTTTGGAGGGAGAAAAAATGCACTTAGAGTTAGAGGGATTTTAATAGATATAGGACCTGAGAATATAGAGAAGCTCTATAAACTCTCTGCGGTGGGAGAAAACTACTTCACATTAATGGAGAGAAAAAATGAAAATTTCTTACATTATACTTATGTTAAAAAATATCTTCTATGTATTAATAAAAAAAAATCTTCAAATTTTGGGGGGCGGCCGCCTAGCCTAGCACTCCCCTCGGTCCGCCCCTGTTTACATGGATCAACTATTATGTATGGTGGTGCCGGACATACGATAGTTTTGATCGAAATCAACAATTGCATCGGGACAATCATTTAAAATTTAAAATTTATATGACGAGTATAGTTATTTAAAATTTAGATTTATATGACGGAAAATTATGTTATTATAGGTTATATTTATAAAAAAGTTTAAATAAATTTTTATAACTATTTGGTTTAACTGCTCTTACTTGATCTTGATAGTAAGGAAAAATAGATGGGAAGAATAATCTACTTCAATTGTCTCTCATGTTATAAGAGATAAAAGTGTGACACCTATAATAATAAAATTATTTCATACACATATAAAAACGTGTAAGATCCATATTTTATTTTATATTCTCTTTTTTCTCTAATGAGCCCTACTTACTTTTTTTTTTGTGTTGCATGAGAAATATGTTTCCCATTAATATATATGGAGAATTTTCAAATTGTTGTAAAATTTGATATTTTTCGCTTATTACAAGAAGGATGTGTTATATTTATAACATCTTTTTTCTTGCCACCACTTTAAGGGTTGTTGGATCACAATCAAATTATAGTTCTCACTTAATGTCATTTTGAAACCGTCGATTTGATTTTAATCCAATACTGAAAGAAGAAATAGTAGGTATAATCTTTTCTATTGGTAAAAGAATCAAATTTATTTAAGTGGCCTATTTTTACAAGTACAACATTTAGTGACCGGGAGCTATGGGTCCGTTTGATTGTGTTTTTTTTTTTTAAGTTATTTTATAGAGCAGTTAACGAAATAGGTGTTTTCAGTGTTTTGAAAGTTAAAAGTCAAAAAACACATGGTAGAAACAACTAAAATATGTTCTCTAAAATAAATATTCTCTGAATTTAATTCTAAAAACTAAAAATAGTTATAATTTTTAAAACTATTTTCACAAAATAAGTTTATCAAACAAGTTTTTTTTTTTTTAATCTAAAAATTAATAAACTGTTTTTAAGATCAAGATTCAAACAAGTTTTTTATTTTAGCTTCTCTTTTTATTTTTCTTTTTTGGTAAACAAAAGGGGAAAAACCCCCACAAAAAGACAAACTCAAGTCAGAATAACCATACGCAAATTACAGACCAAAGAAAAATTTGCCAGATACAATGGCAAAATACCAGGAGGAGGGGAACTAAAATTACACATATTATTCTCTATGACATGATCAAGTGGATATTTAGATAACCAATCTGCACAGCTGTTAATTTCCCTGTAGATATGAACAAGTTGAACATCTCAATCTTTCCGTAACCATGCTCGAATGCGAGCCACCAGACGAGACTCTCGAGCTGCTCTCCCCTCTTTGGTGAGTAAAGTGATAACAGAGGTAGAATCACTTTCTAAAATGAAACGTCTCCAACCCCCATTCCAGGCAGCTTGAAGGCCTTTTAGGACACCCCATAATTCAGCCACAAAACTGAACATTGCCCAATGTAATATGCCAATCCATGAAGCCAAACACCAAAATCATCTCTTAAAATATCCCCACAAGCAACCCCACCACTATTACTTCTAGCTGCCCCATTAGTATTTATTTTTATCCAAACAAAATTCGGAGGATCCATCTAACAGAAATGAATCGAAAAGAATTTCTGACTATCATACTATGATGATTCCCCAAGCTACAGAAAATTAATTCCTTTACTTTTGATTCCATAAAATTCGTATTGTAGGCAAAGTAATTCAATTCCATTTTTAGCTTCTCTTCTCCTTGTAACCATAAGCTTAGTCAAACATAATTTTACAAAAGAACTTATATTTTAGGAAAAAATCACTCTTATGTTGCATAAGAGTAGTTTTATCTCCTACACACCCATTAAAAAATGTGACATTCATTTTTTTCTTTAAATGCCGGGTCCCACCACATATGTGTCACAACATGAGAGAAGATCCCTTCTTCAACATAAGATTAAATGAACCCTATATTTTATAATGCGAAAAAAGAAGTTAAAAGCTATATAGGAGGAACTATTTTTAAAATGTATGTTAGCTTTTGGAGTTCTCATGTTTATTTTTTAATTATACCTTTATTTATAAATTTTATTTTTTATTCTAATAATTGATCCTAATAAAAAATTATTTTATTTCCCTCCCTTTAAAATTCTAAAAACAAATTTATACAATTATCAAACAATTTTTTTCTTTATTTTTTAAGCTCTTATTTTTTACTTTAATTTAAAAGTAACTTTCTTAAAAGAAAAATATGTCAACCACAATACTTTTGGGGTGCTTTAAGGTGATTCTTTGTAGGGTAAATTGTGTATCATTTTAAAGAATGTAAAGTTGTGTCATTTTAATAGAGAGAAAAAGATAGATAAAGGAGGAGAGATGATTGACAAAAAAATAAAGGTGTGGATCCTACCTCTTTGTGAGAGTGAAAGGATATAAGTTGTGACATTTAAAAGGATAAATATTTTTCTCTTCTTTATAATAATAAATACAGTTAATTTGCTTCAAATCTCAGGCTTGTGCTTGTCCCACGGAAGGGTAAGGCGCATTATTGTTTGGCTACGTGCGCCTTTGTCAGTGCGGTAGGTAATTGCATACTTTTTTGTAGAGGTAATTAGGGATGTGCATGGGCCAGGTTTTTGTGCCGACTCGATTCAATTTGATTTTTATAATTCAGATATTTTGACCCGACCTGCTTTAATTTGATTCAAGTCAGATCTGACTTGATTTGGATTTTTTTGAACTAGTTCAGAACATGGTCGGATCTGACATGACTTGGTTTCTGAAATGGGTCAAATCTGACTTTTAACCGTTTTTGATTTGATTTCGTCACGAAATTTCGTCAAAATTTATACGTTTCAAACGACGAAGATTTCGTCACAAAATTATTTTTTCGTCGGAATATTTTTTGTCAAAAAGCGAACGAATTTTTTCTCTAATGAAGATCTTTACAAAAACAAATTTTCTATCGAAATTTAATTTCTGTCAAAAGTTTTGACGAAAATGATTTCCTCCATCAAATGTTTTAAACGAAAAAAGAATTTCGTTAAAAATTTTGACAGAACATTTTTCGATCAAAATTTTGATGGGAATGTGTTCGGATGAAAATTTCGACGAAAATTGTTTAGAGGGAAATGTTTCATTCGAAACTTTCGACGAAATTTAGATTCTCTAAAGAATTTTGCAAGAATATTTTTTCCGTCAAATTTTTTTACAGAAATGTGTTCCGTTGAAAATTTTGATGGAAATATTTAGTCGAAAATTTTCTATGGAAATTTGTTTTGCTAAAAAATTTGACGAATTTTTTGTTTGTCAAAAAGTTTAATGAAAATGTTTCTGTCGAAAAATTTCGCCAAAATTTAAATTCTGTAAAGAAATTTGATGAAATTATTTTCCGTCAAAAAATTTCGATGGAAATGTGTTTCGTCGAAATTTTTGATGAATATGTAATTTTGTGAAATATTTTGACTGAATTTAGATTACGTAAAAAAATTTGACAAAAAAATTTTCCATCTAGTTTTTTACAGAAATATTTGTAGTCACAAATTTTGATGAAAATATTTTTCATCAAAATTTTTTGCGAATTTTTTTGATGGAAATATTTTCCATAACAAATTTTGACGTAATTGCTTTATGGTAAAACTTTTCTTTTAATGTAATTTTGATTTTCTTTTTCTTTTTTTTAACATAATTAGTGTGGGTCAAGTTTTGGGTCAAAGGGTAATTATTAAAACAAGTCAAATGTAAAACTGACACACAAAAATAAAAAATGAGTCAGTATTTAAACCTAATTAAAAAAAATATATGTATCTATGGGTCAGGTCAAGATCAGATGAAAGTAAGCTAGTTTGTTTGCGCAACACCCCTAATCCTAGAGGTGAGTGGAGTTAGTAAAGCAAATAGAAGGTCAGAAAGGGAAATATTTTTTGTACTCCAGGACCACTCAATGATTTGGTGCTCCCTCTCATAATAGTAATTTTTTCTTTCCCTTTTTATCCCTGCTATTTTTTCTTTTCCAATTTTACCCTCCTTTTACACTAAAGGATCACCTAAAAAATGGTAGTCTCGCCCCACAATAAATTCTCTCGTCGGAAAGGTGTGGCTTACTCTGATGAATTTATGATCGGTAAATAATGAATGAGTGTGAAGCACTCTTGCTCCAACCTTATGTGACGTGTTCCTCCAAATCCACCATCCAACTATTACGGTGTCATGGTTATAATCCAATACCAGATTATCATTAGTGGTGAAACTGGGTCGGCCCGGCCCACAGGGGATTACGGCTCGGCCTATGTCAGACCAGATTTGACCTAGTATATTTCGTAAAATAGGTTGAACTCGAGCCTTGAAAAACTTGTTTAATAAAAAGACCGGAAGCCCGCTCTCATAAGGCCTGGCCTATAAGCCTACAGGTCGGCCTATATTGTATTATTTATTTTAAATAAAATAAGGATACCTTGAAAAAAAAAGATATAATTTTAATCAATTGTATTTATTTATAACTTAATTATATTCGATTTATTTTAAATTAAATCTAACTTTATTTCTTATATAGGAGGAACCAACATCTCTGCATGTTAAATTGTGTATATGAATATATTAAAAGATTATTGCGAGAGGTTATACTTACTACAAGCATCATATGATGTGTTTGTTGGATTCATGTAATTATTTTAATTTATATAGTATGAATTTGTTTGTTTGGATCTCATGAAATATATGTTATTTAGTTTGAGCATTTTACTTTTGAAAGTGACTTAAATGAAGATTGTATGAGTTTCGCTGTGATTCATGAGTCTATTTAGACGTTGAAATTATGATTTTTGGTTTAGTAACAGAATTTGAATATTTTGTAAGGCTGATTTATGGTTCTGTTTGGAAATTAAAAATTAAAATGCTAATGGGCTGGGCCATGCCAAATTAATTTTTTTTGACATAAACTTAGATTTTTTGAAGCAAAACTTGACTCAGTCCGTCCAACCCACCTTCACCCCTAATCTTCATCATATCATATGGGTGCATCGATGGGTTTGCGTGCCTCCGCTTTGCATACAGGGTTTGGTGGTCCATGGATAGCTGACTCAGTTGAATTTGGTGACGTACATTTATACCTTCGCGGATTTCGATCCCTTCTGTTTGTAAAAACGAACAAGGTAAAGTGTTGCAAATTAGACCCTTGTTTCTATTATTAGTCTTTTTTAAGGCTATTTTTTTTTGTAATATAATTTTTTTTTTGGTGAATATAGTTTGTAATATAATTTCACTAAAATTGTTTTTGTCACAACTTTTTGATACTATTTTTTTTTTTTTGAAAAGCTCTTTTGAAATAAGAAAGCTTTGAAGTACATAGTGAAGATGCAATTACCGTTAGATTTAAATTAAGGTTTTCATTTTATCCTTTAACATAACACAACAAACTTTCCTATACACACAACATTTTGTGGGGCCCACACATTTTAAAACAAAAAAAAGAAAAAAATATGGCACGCGAATCTTTATAACATTACCAAATCACTTTTCCTACGACATAATCAACATAAAACCCTTGAATTAAAGTGTCTCTCGAGAGAATACGAGTGATGGAGAGATATGAATTTATTTTCTTTTACTTTTGTTTTTGTCTCAATAGCAAGTTTCAGTTCAATATATTGAAAAATATATTTCGCAAACAATAAATAATTTCCGTTTATAAGCCTAAGCACGGTATGCCATGTGCTCAATGCGTGTTGCGCATTTAGATGAAGCCGAAGTAATTAAGATTAAGAATATTAACTCAAATTTAACATTTTTATAATGTTATAGAAGGTATAACAATGAACGAACAAATGAAAGAATTTCTCATTGCCTAACAGCTAATTAAACGGAGTTGAAAATTTTAGAGTTGGGTTGGGGATGCACGACGTGCGTCTATACGAGCGTAGAACAAGCTGAGGTTTTAGGGTCAAAGAGAGCTGGTAACAAGAATTTCCGTTTATTGACGCCATTCGCATTGTAGCTAGATCCAGTTGTGGGGTCCACCAAGAGGTTCCCAGCGTAGCCAGGGTATGCCCCTTTACCGTAGAGACCAGTGCAAGCCGATGCAGCTTCGAGTGGTGCCTCTTTGGGTCCTTGGAAGTACCCATTCCCGAATGGGTTCGTTGCTGTCCCAGCCAACAGACTTGCCACGTTTATCACCATTCCGTCGACACCAACGTCGTTGTTCGGTGCAACCAATGGTGCAGTCTGGGGACCGTAAATGGGTTGGTGGAATGGCCACGCGCATTGACCAGGGCACTGAGTCTCAGAGTTACCCACCCATATGTATGCGAATCTGTACCTCTTCCCATTCACACGCGCACCCATTGAGGAGCCGTGAGTGCCACACCTGCTGGAGCAGAGCCCATCAACGGCTACGTCTGCGGCTGTGAGAACCACGTTGATGGCTTGTTTTTGGGCACCCTTCGATGCGAGCTTCACGATTTGGTCATCAGTGAGCGATTTGCCCATTGAGTAGTTCTCGTCGATGACTTGGGAACCGAGGGAGAGGGATAGCTTGGGTGACTTGTTGGAGTTGATGAGGTTGTAGTATTTCTCCGTGGCCTTCCACCATGTTGCCACGGTTGGTTGTGATTGTGATGCGGTGGTTATGGGTTTGGGAGAGGAGAGTGATGTGATGAAGTCTGCAATGATGGCTCGCTGGGATGGGTTGAATTTGCCATACCAAATGAGGTTGACAGAGATTTTGCCAGTTAGGAGAGGGCCTTTGTGGTATTTGAATTGCAACTGCTGGTCTGACTCAGCGAGTCTCCTAGCCGAGCTCAAGTGAAGTAGGGAAATTGTGAGAAAAAGGCTAAAGAGAAGAGAAGAGGATATAAAAGAGGCCATTTGTTTGTATTTTGTATAGAGAGATAGTTAAGAAAAGAGTGTAAGAAATAAGATGTTGTAACTTGAAAGATGAGTTGATGGAGAAGAGAGAAGTGGTGGATATGTATATATAGTAAGAGGGGATTGGGATATAGAAAGGAAGGTGAAGGGAAGGAGACAAAATAAAGAGGGAGAGGGCGTAAATGTGAAGTCAAATTATGAGGGATTGTGAGTGGACTGAGGTTAACTGCCAGAGTTGCCAGCTTGATAACGCGTTGCTGTTTTGTTATTCTCATTTTCCCCATAAAGTAATAACCATATTCAATTAGTTTGAGCCGTAAGGTTACAAGTTTCGACCGAATTCATTATTTTAGTATGATAAAGTCATAAGTTGTAAGGATACATACAAACACGGGGACACGGGGCGTGGCCAGCTCAGGGGAATATGGACATGGACAGTAACATCACAGGAACGGGACAATAAGACAAATTTGAGACTCGTTTGATTTGTAGAAAGATATGCCTTTTAGTCCTCGAGGATTATGTGCTGGATCTGCTTGCTAATTTAATAAGCTCCATTTTCTAAACTTCAAAAGTAATTTCTCTTCTCCTCGATATTAATTGTTCTATTAATTCTTATTGATGAAAAATCATATGTTCATTTCATTGTGCTTTTCTCGATAATTTTTTTTCCGTAAATATTATTATTATTATTATTATTTTTAACAAAAGTAGTTTTGTTATATTTTACTGTGCTTTGGTTGGATTTTCTAAAAAAGTTAGAATAGAGAAAAATTATCCTAGTACTATTTTGGTCATATCACTCTTACAGCTATTTGCTTGTTAGTGGATCAATTTGAAACCAACTGTTGAAAAAAGTTGTTTTAAATATTTTCAAATTTGTGTATATGTATATGGTGCAAAATTCTTGTGTATATATATTAGAACAAGTTTTAATATGTAAAAAAAAAATAGCAAATAAATATTTTTATTGTTGGCTAACTCGTTAAGAGTAAAAATCTATCCTTATTCTGCCTGGGGTAGATATGTCCAACCAGTGGTCAGATGATTGATGTTGGATCTGGTGCTTGGTCTCCAGATGCCTATAAATTAGATAACTTGGGAACAGCGGATCATGACACACGACATAAGGGCCTTTGCCAGCAGGAGTGTGTGTGCGTACTGTTGTGGTTGTAATTTATTAATATGAGAGAGATTAGTCATAGCTGTGGTTTTTATATCCTATTTATAGTGCTTACCTCAGTGCTTGCATAGTTTGGACTTGCTGTCAGCATGAGCCTCAACCGAGTCTGGGATGTTCAGGTCGGCTCATTTAGCAGCCTGCTCCATAGGCTCAAGTTCGCTATCAATATGGGCATCAGCCGGTCCATAACAATCCCAATTTTTACTTTTCTCTAAAACTCATGCTCCAAGCAAATTCTTAAAAATTTGCATGGTTCTCTTTATTTGTCTATATGAGAGAGATTCATATGCGATTATAAAACTTAATTTGATCCCAGAAAAAAAAAAAAATATATATATATATATATATATATATATATATATATATATATATATATATATATATATATATAAGATTGCTTTTTATAACAAGAAGAAATGTTCAAAGTTTTTTAAAAAAATCTCCTTCAATACTTCAATCAATATCAAGAATATTTACTTCTAATATATCATTTAAAAGTAGCTCGTAATATTTTTTTTAAAAAAAGTTATTCGGACCCTACTTGTGCATTTGCGTCAAATTTTAATTTTTAAGTGGTTATTTGTACGTTTTTAAACCCTAAGGTTTTTTTTTTGGTTACAGAAAGGGGCAATGCCCCCACAAAACAAAAGAACAACAAACAAGAAGGAAGGAAAAAAATAGAACAAGAAACAGCAGAAAACAAAACATCAAACACTAGCAGAAAGCCAGTAACAAGCATCATCCTGTATTTCTCCTAGCAGCCACCTTATTCAGACCCGGATCCAAAAGATCAGCAGCAAGAAGATTTAACAGATCGCTGTGAGGGGAGGAGATTGATTTGAGCCCAAAGGAATCATCCAAAGCCTTCTTCGCAATCCAATCCGCACAGGTGTTGCTACTCCTAGGAATTTTATTCAATAAGACAGTCCACTCTTTCATTAAAAAGACTCGAATCTTAGCTACCAATGGCAGCTTTCGAGTATCATTACCATGATTGGTAAGAAGGCAAAACGCTTGAGAAGAATCAGTTTCTAACACTAGTTTCCTCCAGCCATGCTTCCAGGCGAAATCAAGTGCATAAAGGAGAGCCCAAAGTTCAGCATGCAGAGGAATGCAAGAGCCAATGAAGGCTGAGAAACCGCCACACCATAATCCATTCCTATCCCTCAAGAGCCCACCACAAGCTGCCCGATTACCTTGCACAGCCACATCCACATTTAATTTCAGAAAGTCCTCCGCAGGCCTAATCCACAATGTAGGAAGTTGAGAGTGAGAAGTTCCTGAAAATGTTTTTTTAAACTTAGCCAAACAGAACCTATTTTCCTCAATTTCTACAGCAATGGCCTTTAAAGGATCCTCAGGACGCTGGAAACCTTCTTCGTGAATTTCCTTATTCCTCCATAACCACAAAAAGTAGCAAGTGGTAAAGAAAGAGTCTCTCCAATCCTTGAGGTTGCTGTTGTTTGAAGTGAGATTCAGAATCATCCACTCCCTAAAAGAAATCACAGTGAGGAAACTCGGTGGAAGGAGGGTGCAACATGGGCAACAGCCAGCACTTTCTTGCCTTCCAACAATCTCTAAACACATGAAGGCAATCTTCAATCACTTCAGGGCAGAAAGGGCACTTATTAGAACTACCACTCCACTTTGATATTGGCTCTCTTGTTAATATTCTATCATGAAACATTTTCCAGATAAGCATTTTGACTCTTTCCTTGCCTTTCCACTTCCAAATACGGTCCCAACAGTCAATGGGGGAAGGATTGCTAGAATCTAACAAGTTATTGTATGCCAGCTTAACTATGGAATGCCCAGGGTTCCAGTTAGTCCAAGCTATGCTATCCTCCTCGGCTTAACTATGGAATGCCCAGGGTTCCAATTAGTCCAAGCTATGCTACATTCTATATGTATATAATAAAAATTCCTTAAAACAACGAATGATATAATTAATTAACTAATGAAATATAAAATATGCATCAGTAAGTATGAAATATATTAATGTAAAATATAATTTTCTTAATTCACTTAAATAAAAACAAATAATATTATTTTATTTTATTTTATGTACATCATCAAATATTTTCACAAATAAATAAATTATATAATAACCGAATTTGAATATATATTTCTTTTATTACATTTTATGAGATTATAAGTTATTTAAATGAATGAATTTGTCCTTTAAAAGAAATTTCAGTGAAAAGTTCAATATTCAAAATATTTAATTATAATGACTTCTATAATTAAAAAAAAAAACTAATTTAATACATGTACTAATATATTAAGTTAAGAACGCATAGTTATAATTAAGATTCAAAATACTCCTAACTCCATTCATCACGTGGGTAAAATAATTAATGTTGTATTACAAAAAATAATAATAATAATTAATGTTAAAGCAAGGAAATTGGCATATATTGTCATGAATTAAGATTCAAAATGCTCCATGTTCCGGATGGCGCAATTGTCGTGACCTAACTTCAGCTTCCTACCCACGTCAGCCTTAACAGTTGTCAAAGACCCTCCCAACTCCCAACGTGACGACCCTCCCTAGGAGAAGCATCGAAATGTCCCATCTTGAGACCCTAACCCCCAAAGGTAACCGCCACAGGCACCTTATAAGGAAACTGCCTTTTGTCCCACGCTGACGCCACCAGATACCGGGGGCGTAGCGCTGCTATCATAGCAGCATCTACCACGCCCAACACTGCCATCCGAAGCGAGTCCCGAGGAGGGTTGACCCCCTCCTCACCAACCTACACAAGGTGGACATCACTTTTCCTTTATAAATAGCCCATCTGGGCATACCATCAAGGTACTTCATGTATCGTTATTCTGACTATTTACTTGGGTTACACGTCGACACACCAACCCCATTGTTGATTGTTTACTTTATACTTGGAAGTGCTTTTAGCTTGGTCTTTACCTGTATTAAGGGTATCATTCATATAGTAACTCTATCCCAAAGGAAACATAGTGGGCTTATAGATCCCAATGATACACTCTGTAAATATTGTAATTAGGATTGCTCATGTATCACGCGATTCCAACCAAAACGGATTTATGAAATTTCATCTTTGTTTGAAGAAATGTGACAAAATTCTGCAATCCAGATTTTGAAGTCACGGTCTCGGTCATAAGCTTCGGGTCCCAACCTTTAACTTAGCGTTTTGTACTTCTAAAATTCAGTTTGGTTGTTCGAAAATTCAGTACAGAATACAAATTAACTTTGAAACATAAAATAAGAAAGGAGGTAGAGGCGGTTAAAGTAAAAACTTCTTATACGCAAGTCCAATTTGGAGGCCGAGGACCCCGAGCCAGGAAGGTGCCAGCTTTCACGAGCCGTTGTTTTCCTTCATAAATTATTGTATTGATGTTGAGAAAATGGAAATTGCTAATTTAGCTTTCAGATCCAGCATATATTCATACAGGGCTAAAAGCAAGGAAGCCCTTTTACAAACAATACTCAAGTTTGTTTTCTCGCCCGTTCCTTTGTTGTTACTGTCCAAGTCTATATTCATATTAGCTGGTCATGCCCTGTGTATCCTCAGGAGTTGTCTCACTGTGACTATACCTAAATAATGAATTCGTTCGAAACTTGAAAGCTTGCCGCACAAATTCACTGAATTTGATTATTATTAAATGAGAATAACAAAACAGCAACGCGTTATCAAGCTGGCACCTCTTCAAGTTAACCTCACTCCACTTTCGTACTAATAATTGTTAACCAACTTTGGATACATCATCCCAAAAGCTAGCTCAAAGGATGAGAGTGTCTAAGATCTTATAAACTCTGTATTAATTGCACATACAACCAATGTTGGACTATATATTTCAACACTCTCCCTCACACGAGAGTTCACTGGGCTAGAAGGATGGACAACATATAAGCCCAACTACATGTAGAAATTTCACTACAAAGAAAATGGAAGACGGTCAGATTTTGAACGCTCTGATACCATGTCAAAGAATCTTGGATACACCACCACAAAAGCTAGCTCAGCTCAAAGGGTGGGAGTGCCCAAGACCTTATGAACTCCACAGTTTAACATATAACCAATGTGAGACTATATATCCCAATAATAATGATTCATTGCATTATTTAAAATTGGAAAATAGGAATCACTTAATTACATTTAATGCCACGTGAATCCATTTTTATTTTATTTTTAATAAAAAAAGTACCACCGAAGACTAAAGATATGCTTCATAATTTGAGTTCACCATTACGCATCTCCCTATCTATACATATCTTCCGATGTTTACGGATTGACTAGGACCAAACTTTGGTAATTAAAAAGTTAATTTTATGTTTAAATATATCAGTTGTGTGAGCTGTTATTTGTTATAAATATAATTATTGATTTGTGGTCTGATATATTTATAAAAAAATAAATGTATAATGTATAATTTAGCCTGTAAAAAAAAAAAAAAAATTATCCAAACAAAATATACGATTAACAATCATAATAATTCTAGAAAGATTCATAAATTCAATATATATCCAAAACAACATAATATAGAACAAAATCATTCAAAAAATATGTTTAACTAATAAAATAGGGTGTAATAGGTTGAGGAAAGAGTGAGCTATTATGAGTAGTGTGAAAAAAAAAAAAAAAGATAGTATAGTAGGTTAGATATGTTCTAAGTCTGAGTTTTTGAATTGGAGTCTAAGGCTATTTTATTAAATGAACTTTTATACAACTCCAAGCTTATTTTTAACAATTAATTTTAGACATATAAAGTCAAACTCTCACTAACTAAGACAAAAACCCCCTAATAGGCCCTTGATGAGTTTAGCACTCCTATTTACCACTAGATGTCTCTTCTCTATACCTTACAAGTTACAACATCTATCTTTTACGCAGTTTTCTTTGGTCTCTATATACAAAATACAAATAGCCTCTCTTACATCCTCATGTATTATTATCTTCAGCCTTGTTCACCTGCAGTTGCCGTTCCAATAATACTATAAAGGCCCTTCCTAACTGGCAAAATCTCTGTAAACCTCATCTGGTACGGCTACTTCAACCCATCCCAATTAGCCATCATCCCATACATCATCAACTCCATTATAAGCTAACGTAATTAATCCATGGAGTCGATTAATATTGAATGCGCATATTATTCCTATGCTTCGAATGTTTGGTGGCATTTAAGAGAGTTTTTATTTGAGGCTGGAAGATAGGTGGGGGAGCAGTACCTCGACACATAGTTTTTAATATTTGCCCAACATTTTAAGCTAGCTCTGCACAAAGTCCAACCGGATAAGGTAGTAAGTAACGTCTTAATTATAACATGTTAATTAACTTGCTTTTCCCATCTCTGCCATAAAGTAAGTAATTAACCTACGAATTGGAAGGTTCCTATTGCATTTTTATTAGTCTTAACGATCGACCTCATGCTTTCTAAATATTAGTAGGGACTTGCACCGGTAATGTTAGACACACAACATTTAGTCAAAGGTTCCCTATTAGGTGCTCAAGCCAAATGTAGGGGACCAATAATGTTATAGACACCGCAATTGTAGTAAATAGTTCCCAATGTCGAACCTAATAGGTTAAGTGACAAATCGATCAATGATCCACAGTACCTTGGTTTGTGGGTTTTCCTTGTCCGAACAATTTTCAATGAGAGGAACTTTAAATTGCTGGGTTTTAGGTTTCGGTTTTAACTTCGCTAGTAGAAATATGAAAATCGAAATTTACATATTCCCACAAACGACTTTAATGAGCTGTTACGGAGATAGAGTTATGTCCGTATAGGGATGTAATATCTCGCTGTGTATTCGTTCAGGGTAGCAGTTGTATAGACCATAAATCTATGAGAGTCACTATAACTAAGTGCTATCTTAGGTATGCCAGGGAGAGGAAGAATGTATAAGGACACGATTACTTTACAATTTAAAGGACGCAAGATGTCTCATTATTTGGAGAAGGTGATATATATCGATGGGAGAAATATTCACCAATATTATAAGGAATTGCTCCACGTACGTTAGGTGAGCTGTCAGAGAGTCAGTGAAGAATTATTTATAGTGAAATTCACATGCTCACTATATGGAGGTAGGGGAGTGACCCACCTTTACTGGCTGACCCAGATATGTTGCGCTAGCTAGGAATTAAGTAGTTAAAGTGGTACAATAATGATGGTCTACGAATTCAATTTCATATTTCATTTTAAAAAAGGCTCACAAAAATTATGGGTGGACATTGAAAAGATTTGTCCCTCTCTACATTAGGGGACATATTGCTGTCCCACACAGGACACAATATCGAAAAACTAAAAATACCTTCGATCACCACTAAATATTTCTATCCACTCTCACATGTCGATGATGATATCATTTTACAACTCTGTAGTTTTATGTTGTTGTTCCGATCTAATTGAATGAATGGTATCAAGCAGCGTGATTTAAAATATCAAATCTTTAAATTTGCGCGAAGATGCACAAGTATTTGGAACTTGTTAGTTTGAAGAAAACGGGCGGGCATTTGGTATTTTAGAAATTTTGTTGATCCCGTAAAAAAAATTTGCAGATAAATAGTTAGCAAATTTTTTTACGGGATAATTTGCAAAAAGATATTTGGTAGCCCAAAAAATTTGACAGGAAACTTGGATTAATTTGACTAACTATGTTTGGTTGATTATAAAAAAAATGATGGGAATCTTTACCAAAATTACCAAATTACCCATATATTTTCTCTCACCCCTATGTTTATATCTATTGCTAAGGGTGTTTTTGTGTTAAAAACTTGGAGCCATTTTCCCCTCACATTGACAAATTATTTTTTCACATTTTCAATGGCAAAGTTGTACAATGTAAAATGGTGGCAAATAATTTGACTTCAAATTAAGTTTTCAATGGATAAACATTTCTTCTCCCTACCAAACACAGCAAATTATTTAGAGAATCAAGATTCATCTATGTCCAATCAAGATGCTGATCTAGCTTCTTATTATAACGTTGGAATATTTTAAATCAAAGAGAATAAAGAAAATAAGCAACAAGCCAACATCGTCCACGAACACAGACACAATGTATATGAGAAAGATAGGCTCTGTTTGATAATTGATTTTAAAAATAGTTTTTTGATTTTCAAAATAAAAAAAAAAAAAAAAAAAAAAAAAAAAAAAAAAAAAAAAAAAAAAAAAAAAAAAAAAAAAAAAAAAAAAAAATCAATTTTAAAAAACATGTATTGTTTGTAATTGTTTTTATTTTTTAACTTTCAAAATAAGAAAAAATATAGAAAACACTTGTTAATTTTCTAACTATTCTACGAAATAATTTTAAAAACAAAAAAAACCAAATCACAATCAAATAATATAGTCTGGGCTATGCATGTGATCTTTGCAAATGCTTTCATGCTAGGGCTTTTTGTTTTTATTTAACTAGAGGATGCCTATTTATATGGGCTGGTCTTGGCCCAACCCAAGCCCAAGTACTGATAAGTCAGCGGACATATAGGCCCATTTGTATTAGAGCTTTTTTCTGTGTGGTCGAGTTATATGAGAGCTTTAATTCACATTATTAATAGTTAATCGAGGAATATTATAGTTACAACTTTTTTTACAACATGTTATAACCATACCTTATCACCGTTGATTTCCGCAAATCAACGGTTATCACTTTAGCAAATTAAATTCATTAATTAATTATTAATTCACAATAAATGATAACCGTTGATTAGCGGAAATCAACGGAGATAAGGTATAGTTGTAAGAGGATATAAAAAAAAAGTTGTAACTATAACTTTCCCCTAGTTAATTATGTTAAAAGTTATATTTAATCGTGTTGTTTGTTATATTTCAAGATTTTTAATCATAATTTTTAAATTATATTTTTTAAAATACCGTAAACGTAAATTTTATTTTTGAGTACTATAAAAAATTTATGAAATTTATCAAAATATTTACTCTATTTTTTAATGAAATTTCTAAAAATAATTGGAAAATTTATATAGTTCTCAATGTGTATTTTTAGAGAAATATTTATGTTGCACAGGTGTTATTATAACAAATTAATACTATATGGAAAAAAAAATATGTAGATGAAAAGATAATTGAATTTGTTAAAAACTGCTATATAAAAGTACGTTCTAAATGTTTGCCAAAAAAAATTCTAAATTTAGCCAACAATGGTTGGCACAACGCACAACTAAGAATTTGATCCACATCCCTCAAAGGTTTGAATATAAGCTCCTTGGTCAATGAAAAGACTTTATTATGGGCGATATATAATTCTTCTCAGAAATAAAATTGATATTAATGTTTGATATTTGGAGAAACACTCTTGGGAAAGATACGTCACCATATCCTGATTGAAAAGATAAAATAATTTATATATCTCCAAAAACATTTTTCATATATGTCATAAGTTTTCTTTGTTAAATATCATGAACATTATATTGAATTAAAGCAAAACAATCTAAAATTTAAATCTTATTACTATCGTATTATATATATATATATATATATATATATATATATATATATATATATATAAAACCGTTCGTTAATGTAGTATTATATAATTTAATTTTTCAATTTTTGATTTATTACAAACAATTATAAACCAATAGTAATATTTCTTTTTAAAAAAATGGTTTTAATATTTTAATACATAATTTAAATTTTTAATATTTTGTAACTCCACACGTGTATTTAATCTACTATGAGTTTAAGTACACGTGTAAGTAAGTATTAAGGGACTGGGCTATACCCAAAAAAAAAAAAAAAAAGGTATTAAGGGATTGGTGTCAGTGGTGTGGTTGAAATACAGGTTTGTTTGGAATAGGTAGGTTGGTAGGAAAAGATGGAAGAAAAGTGTAAGCAGCATCCAAGAAAGGAAAAGGAGTGGAAGGGGGTTGGTGGATGACTTGGACAGGGAGTAGAAATCTTCCGCTTCAAAATAAAAGGGTATATTGGTCAATTTAGTTCAAGCCGAAGACCACTCCTTCACCTTGATGCATGCACGTGTATTAACTGGGAACTGCAAAGTGTACTGTCAAGTTCCTTTCCATGTGGAAATTTGAATTTTTTCGGTAGCTCCAGGTCTTGCTGTAATTGCGTGGTGGCTGCATAGAAAAAGTTGTAAATTATAAAGTTGATCCCTCCAAAATACTTAAACCATATGTGTCTATTTACTGAAAAGTTTTTTTTTTTTTTTGGTGAGAATGTTAAAAAAAAATTAAATTTTTTTTACTAGACGTAATATTTTTTATTTTTTATTTTATAAAAGACCATAGACGGTCATATTGGTTTTTTAAATAATTTCTTTTGAAAAAATCACTAATAATAAGTTAAATTAAAAAAATGGTCCTGAACATAAATTTATAATTAAACTTGCATTATAGCAAAAATATGAACAATCGATTTAGCGGGAAAAAAAACTTTAAATACTCAAATTTGCTAAGAAATTAAAAAAGAACTAAAACTTATTGAAATTGAAAATTAAATTTGAAAATACTTATATGAAATATTTACTCTTTACTAAGTTTGATTCGACACCATAAATACTATTAAAGTATGCGAAATATCATATATAAGGATGTTAAGATGAGTTGAATTAGATGAACCAATCAAAATAACCTTATAAAATATATAGATTAGGCTGAAGAAATTTACATCTAAATAATTTTTGGCTTGAATACTACATGATAATTTGCAACTTACCTTAGTCAAGAAACTGTAACCGTCCTATAGCTGACAAAACCAATGTTATTAATTATAGATCAGTTATCAACTCGGTCGGAATATTACGTTAGTGAATTTTTGGTTCCACTAATAGATAATTGACAGAACCATATAATCTAGATAGATGTATATAATTTATATTCTATACTCAAAATATCTTCATAGTAACTTTTGGGCAAAAAAATTAATTTATTGCTTTTTTAATAAAAAAATTACGAAAAATAGTCATTTTGAAATTAATTATGAAAATATAGCAGTCAAACACGTCCACATGGGACGTGTTCCAATGGAGAGAAACACGCCCATGTGGGGCGTGACCTAAGCGTGAGACACGCCCATATGGGGCGTGACCAGGTTGGAGAGAGACACGTCCACATTTGGGCATGACCGAGGAGAAAGACACGCCCCAATTTGGGCGTGACCGAGGAGAGAGACACGCCCCCATTGAGGCGTGTTTCACCAGGTGCTGCCACATGGCACAAAAGTCAATAGTTTGATCGTAAAATTTTGGAAGTACATAACTTTTGACTCGAGTGTCCGATTTGGGTAATATTTATTTTGATTCCACGTAACTTTTCGAGATCTACGTAATGACATCTCATTTGACATATTGTGTCTCTCACAATTTTTTTTTACAACAATGATACCATAATAACGTTTAAACCCAAATTAATAAACAAAAAACCACTATTATGATTAGAAACATTCATAGTAAAGATCCTTATGACTTTGGTAAAAATACAGCAAAATGACATAGTTTTATTAAGAATGACATAACTTTATAATCACGAACAAAAACTTAAAAATCAAAATAAGACGAAAAGTACTCACTTAACTTTTTAATAATGATCTTTATTATGAATGTTTCTAATCATAACAGTGATTTTCTGATTATTAATTTGAGTTTAAAGGTTCTTATGGTATCATTATTGTAAATTCATTTTTTTTTGTGACAGACAAAATATGTCAAATGAGGTGTCATTACGTAGATCTCGAAAAGTTGTGTGGAATAAAAAAAATATTACCTAATTCGGACACCCGAGTCAAAAGTTATGGACTTTCAAAGTTTCACGGTCAAACTATTGACTTTTGTGCCACGTGGCAGAAGCTGGTGAAACACGCCCCCAATGGGGCGTGTCTCTCTCCTCGGTCACGCCCAAATTAGGGCGTGTCTCTCTCCATCCAGTCACGCCCCCGTAGGGCGTGTTTGACTGCTCTATTTTTGTAATTAATTTCAAAACGACTATTTTTTCGTAATTTTTTATTAATAAAGCAATAAATTAATTTTTTTGCCGTAACTTTTGTGTTGTAGAGCAAAATTCATAATTATATTTATTCAAAATTATGTCTGACAATAAATGTAAGGATTGGTTTGCGAAATGAGGCCTCAGCATGAAAAAGGATATTACCAACTTCAACCATGCCTCAGTTTACTAGATGGGTTACTTGTTTTTCATAACTATGTAACTCTTGCATCTTTGTAATTTATTTATTCGGACTTAAACCCCTCCCTAGTTATGGGAAAAAAGAATTATCTATAGAGTCATTATCAAAAAGTAAATTAATATCACTTTTTAAATTTCAAATTAGCTCTCCCCTTTGTCTTGTATGCTTTGAATTTTCAATCCAACTTACATGAATTTTTAATTTCAATTTCATCTTTAAATGTTTAATCATTTTTTGTGTGTGCCTGAGTGTGATTTGTATGTGTATTTGAGAATTGAAAATAGTGCACTGCAACTTGGAGATTTTGCATTTAGTCACTGTTTAAACAATATGTTATTTTATTTTAATTTTTTTTAATATGCATGACCTGAATGAGAAAAACTAATTGAGTCGTCGATTTTGACAAAAATCAGCCAAGTCAAATTGATTTTTCACCAAGTCTATTGCATGATTGATCTATTGATCAACTCGAACTGATTAGGTCATGGGTTCATTGATTTTCAGGTTAACCTATCCAGATCGAGCTGGGTTATTAACACTGGACGAAACTGAACATCCTACGAAACTGTGCCTCCCACAATAGTGGCCACCACCAAATTACAACTTCAATTATTAAATTGCTAAATGTCAATAATTTACTAAATTTAATACAGTTAACTTACCTTAACTATACTAACTATTTGCAATATTGTTATAGTTTAAAATGTAAAAAAATTAAGTCTATCAAATTTAGAATATTATTATTAAAATTAAGAAATTGATGAATAACTAAATTTAATATCATTTATAAAACCTTCTATTTTCCCCTTGTTCAAGAACATAAATGGTAGAGATGGAATTACTTGATTCTTCTTCGAGTGTGTTTTCAAGGCATGTCTATTTGAAACTTCTCACTCATTTCCCAAATAAGAAGAGGCTTCATTTTGTGCCAGTGGCAGTCTGAAGTCATTGACGGTTTTTTTTTTTTTTTTTTTTTTTTTGTTTCTGTAAATTATAGTAGCAATGAGCCAATGACCTAGCTAGTGGGAGACACGAAGCACTGGCTTTTGGGTTCTCAATTATCACCGAATCACTTTTAATTTAATTGAAATATTATAATTCAATAAAAGAATTCTCTAATTTTTTTAATACAGAATCACTTTCTTTAAAATGGAAATATATTTTTTAATTATCAGATTCTTTTTTATTGAGGTATCATTATTTAATTAATAAAACAGGAGAGGTAGCAAGAAAAAGAAACAACACATATGAGCCTTCACCGAATCACCAGCCATGCTTAATTTCGCTGGTAGTTTTACAACACGGATTCCACCTCTTGAAGAGTTTTCGCATAATGCGAAGGAGGGATTTAGTATTTCGTCTGAAGGAGTAAAATGAAATAGATAAGAGATAAGGGATTTAAAAATAAATAACAAAAAAAAAAATGGTTCAATAGAGAAGTCAACGTAAACCAAATTAATAAAATGGTAGTAAATCACAACTTATCTACACACCAAACTCCCACAACAACCTAAAGCAAAAAGAGTGGAAGATTTGGTATTTGTCAAAAGGGACGAGGCTTGCCTTGTGATTTATCGGCTCGGCCAGTCTTTGTTGAAGACATTTTTCATGACGAAGTCAAATCCATGTTGTTATTCTGTATTTTGTTTTTAATGGAGTTAGATTTTTGGGAGATGTAATATATGACAAATTATTTATAGTTCATTTTGCTAATTTTTTGTACTTAGCATTTGGATTTTGGATGGATGGCTTGCTTATTTCCAATGTTGTTAATTGTTTTTTGTGAAATTATTTCCCTTCTGTTTAATCACTAATATTATATTTGGTATGAAAGAATGGATGCCATTTAATTATGAAATTAGATTATTTCTATGTTTGCTTGGATACGATAACTAATTCACTTAAAAAGTTGTTCGAGTGAATATTACAACATTGGCATTCTTGTGAGGCAGTTTTGACATTTGAGTGATTTAAGATTTTTCTAAAAATACTACTTTTATAAGTTTGAGACGAATTTATGAAAAGTTTTAATTTTTAAGGAAGGAGTTGAAGTGTAACTAGTTTTGTTTATGCTTACCTTGATGGTAATACATCTCAAGTGAGTCATATACACAGGGATGAAAGTGGGCTGGGCCAAACTTTGTCCCAAAAAGATTAAGTCTATGTAAAAAAAAAATTAATTTAGCCTGACTCAATCCTAGTACGAGTCTATCTGAGATAGTCTGACTTGGTCTGTTTATAAAAAAATAAATGGCCTGGCCCAACCTATTTGTCGGTTAATTTTTAACTTCTAAGCAGAACCATAAATCAACTTTACACAATCCTCAAATTATGTTACTAAACCAAAAATCATAATTTCAACGTTTAAACAGAATCATGAATCACAACAAAACTCATACAATCTACAATTAAGTCACTTTCAAAAGCAAAATGCTCAAACTAAATAACAAATATTTCATCAGATCCAACAAACAAATCCATACTATGTAAATTAAAATAACTCATGAATCCAACAAATTTATCATAATGCGTTTAGTAAGTATAACCTCTCCCAATTTTTTTTTAATATATCCATATACACAATCTAATATGTTAAGATGTTGATTCTTCCTACCTAAGAAATAAAGTCAAATTTCTATTAAAATATAATCGAATATAATTAAGTTATAAATAATTGCAATTGATTAAATTTATATCTTTTGTTTTTTCTTTAAGGCATACTTATTATATTTTATTTTATTTGAAATAAATAGTACAATATAAGCTGGTCTGTAGGCTTATAGGTCAGGCCTTGTGAAAACGGGCCTATGATCTTTTTATTAAAAAATCTTTTTCAAAACCCAAGTCCTATAAAATATATTAGGTCAGGTCTGGGGCTGATGTAGACTGAGCCGTAGTTCGACCCGACCCAATTTGACCTCCTATAATGGTTTGGATTTGAGTATGAAAAAAACAAGGAGTGACAAATTAATTTCAAGCATACTTGACAGCAACATCATTGTAGATTGGTTTGCAGCAAATGCGGTGGAGAAAAGGGAAGGAATGCAAATGTATAACTCGACGCCTCATGTGATGTGATGTGATGCAGTTATGTAAGGCTGATATAATAAAGGATTTATCATCTATTATTTAACATGATCAGAAAATTTTTTTTACACTCACAACATTTTGTGCGGCTAGTAGAAAAAAAAATTTCTGACACGCAAAACGAATCTCTATAACATTACATAATCACTTTTTTTACAACATAACTCTTATAAAACCCTATAATAAAAGCGGTGGTAGTAAATGGTGAGGCTCTATTGTGATTCTTTTGTTTGTTTTGGGGCACCGGTCCTGTTTTTTATGAAACATACAAATAAAAAATTAGTGACACTTATAAAGTAAACAAGAAATATTAGATCTAGGAAGAGAAATAAAAAATATAATTTATACCTTAAGTTAAAATAATAAATAAATAAATTATATTTAAGGCCTCCATTAATGGGAAATGTAATAACTTCTCATCCTTCTAATCTTACCACTCTTATTATTTGATTAGTTATTGTTGAATCAATGTGAAATTAACTATTGAAAGAGAGAAATAAATAACTATCATTGATCTCAAAATATTGATTCAATGATAATCAAAAAAGGAGCTTCTTAGTTGAAAACATTAAGGAGCTCCTTAGTTGGCCTTGCTTGGTCCGAGTTCAACATGTTCTGAGGGAAGGTAACCAAGTTGCTGATTGGCTTGCGAAAAATCATAGCATGCTTAAAAGGGAACTGCAGACGTTTATTAATCCAGCAATGAGATGTAGTTTATTGGTCCATAACGATCAGAGGGGGCCTACCTAGGTTTGCCTAGTTTGTTTTTTGTTTTGTCTTATTTTGTTTTTTGTTTTATCTTTTATTTTCTGATGTATTTCCAAAAAAAATATAATCAAATAAGTGGTAAGTTTAAAATGATAATAAGAATAATTCCCCTTCATTAGTATATTTACATTTGCTTTAAACTTTTTAAAAATAATTTTTTGTAATTTAATATTTTGTCTAAACTAAATCAGGACACTGACCAAAGTGTCACGTTTGGGCAAAAAAATTACCAGACTGCCACGCCAACAGTAAATTTTGTCCAAATGCCACGCGGCATAATTCGTTACACAGTGTAGCAAATTATGTATGCAAGTAATTCGCTATACAGTGTAGCGAAATATGCCACGTCAGGATGCTCTGAACCAAAAATTGACATGTCCAAAATTGTTGAAATTCGTAGCGAATTTCAATAATTTTGACACATGGCAGTTTTTGGTTCTGACGTTGCATATTTCGTTACACTGTATAGCGAATTACTTGCATGCATAATTCGCTACACTGTGTAGCGAATTATGCCGCGTGACATTTTGACAAAATTTACTGTTAACGTGACAGTCTGATAATTTTTTTGTCCAAACGTGATAAAATGGTCACTCTTACAACTAAATCTCAATTTATATACTAATGATTAAAATGTGTTAAGTTCACACACAAATTAATAAAAATTTATATGCATAGAACAAAGCTCTCTTGTTAGGTTTCCGAGCGTCTAACTCTCGGAATAATTTAATATGTTCAAGGATTACTGAATCTTTTGGTATTCTCTCTCACAATATTAATTTTCTCTTTCCTTTTTTATCCCTACTATTTTTCCATTTTATCCTCCTATTTACACTAAGGGACCACCTAAAAATGGTGGTCCCGGATCACTTTAGATAACCTCCTAACTCTCGCCCTTAGCGGTCTTGCCCTTCCTGACAGTTCATGCAATGGGCATTGCTTTTGTAAGGACGTAGTTCAATTTGTCTTTTTCATTTTTGCTTAATTTTATCATTGTACCAAAAAAAAAGTCTGCTTCAATTTAATATTTGTTATCAATGATATTTTAAATAGTTAAAATTTAAGATATTATTCTCATTTTAAGATAAATGCATAGATGATTGACATAGTTTAAAGAGAGAAGATATTATGTCTATTTTTTCATGTTTATTTTATTTATTATTTTTCAATATTATTAGATCAGAATCTTAAGAGAAAAAATGAAAGTTAGTTGAGATTTTAACCTAACGGTATTGAAGATTAACAAGTAAAGTATATATAAAAAAATATGTATAATTTTTGTTGTTTATTGAAAAAAAAGTATGTACGAAAAAAAAGGGCAAGCAATTTTTTTTTTCTTTTTTTGGTACATTACCATGAGGTATCCCCGTTCAATCTTCTCTGGACACCATATCCTCGGGGCAGACAAAATATTTTATATATCCCTAATATAAAATTAATTTTTACCTGAAGAATAGAGATGTGTTTTATTCATAAATATGTTCAGCCTTAAATAGGGTAACGTATATAAAAGGATGTATAAACTATACAAATCATTCTGCCAACTAATACATTTAAATGTAGGAATTTGATTTTTTCATGTTGCATGAGAATTCAATTATCATATTGTGACTCAACTAGTGGTTGGTCCCACATTTGTTAAAAGGAAAAAAAAAATTGCACGCAAATTGAAGGATCACAACATGATAATTGAATTCTCATGCAACATGAGAAAATGTTTTCCCTTAAATTTAAATCAAAGGTGAAATACATTTAGATCTAAACAGATATATTCAAATAGGAAAAAATGTTTATCCTTCTAAATGACACAATTGATATCATTTCACTCTCACAAAGAGGTGAGACCCACACTTTTACTTTTTTTGTCAACTATCTCTCCTACTTTATCTATCTCTTCATCTCTCTTAAAATGACTCAACTTTAGATCCTTTAAAATTATACACACTTTCCCGTTCAAATAAAAACAGCTTTAATTGTTTACCACAAAAAAACAGCTTTATAAATTTTTGTTAAAAATAAAACTCACAAGTAATTTTTATAATATAATAGGGACATTAAAATTTGTGATTATTGTTTCATATAAAAACACTAATTCACTCAAGTGACAAAAAAATAATGTTGAAAATGTTATTATTCAGATGGGCCGTTAAATCTACGGCGCGCCGTCTACTGATCTGCTACTAAATAAGTGACGATTAGTTTGGTGAAGAACGGCAGAATAATGAGTTTAATATAGATAATTTTATTTTTTAAATATATATAAAAAGTGAAATGTTATATTTACAAATTTTTTGTTTATGAATTTTTACAAACTACACTAAGCATGACTATTCATACTTCAATCAAGATTGTATGAGCGGTCATACTTGGTGTAATTTAAAAAAAAATTGTAAACAGATCATTCCCAATAAAAAAATATGGAATTTATTTTTTCTTTTCCTTCTTATCTTTAAATGATGGTTTTTTATTAATATCAAGTTGTAGGAGAATAATTCTTTCCTATCATAGAAATAATGATGAATGAAATCCATTTACTCATAAAAAATAAAAAATAAATTAAACAATAGATATATAGAAAAGAAATATTATCTTCTATGTAGATAAATAATATATTTTCCTGAAATGATGTCACGTGAGTTTTATATACTTCTATGTAGTTGGAGGAGAGATAAACAATCAATTTGACTGCACAGCCAAATAACACATCACATTACCCATAATACCCCTGAGAGAAACCTCAGTTGACGAAAACACCCTTCCCCCAACAACCCCCGCACCACGTATCCACCCGACGCACAACCTAACAACAACGACAACAACAACGACGAGGGTAAACTCTCAGAACCATTTCCTTATAAAACCCTCAGCAAACCTCACTCGTCCTCTTCAGGCACCTCTTAGAAAGCGTGACCCCCTCGAAGCCATTGTTTCATTATAATACCAACAACAATGGCTATCTCCACTACCAACTCTCTCATTTCCAACAAATCCTTAATCCCAAACTCAACCAACCCCCTTATTCATTCCACTCCCACCAAACTCAACCAATCTTCTTTTACCGGGTCCGGGCCCAGGCCCAGGCCCACACCTTCCATTGTAGCCGTCCACGCCGCCGAGCCCGCCAAGAACCCTGTCGTCTCCGACAAGCCCCCAAAACCTCAACAGACAGCCACCCCAGCCCGTAATGCCGGTCAGGGAAAGTGGGACCCAGAGAGCTGGAAATTGAAGAAGGCCCTTCAGCTGCCCGAATACCCGAACCAGGAGGACCTGGACTCGGTGCTCCGAACCCTCGACGCTTTCCCACCAATCGTGTTCGCCGGTGAAGCCAGGACCTTGGAGGAGCGTCTGGGCGAGGCTGCCTTGGGAAATGCCTTCCTTCTTCAAGGTGGAGACTGCGCTGAGAGCTTCAAGGAGTTCAATGCCAATAACATCCGTGACACCTTCAGAATCATTCTTCAGATGAGCGTCGTCATGATGTTCGGTGGCCAAATGCCAGTTATCAAGGTACACACAAAAAAGGACACACAAAAAAAATCATTTTTTATCTTTCTTTTGTGATGAAGATGAAAATGTGAATTTGGGTATTGTTTGTTTAGGTGGGAAGAATGGCGGGTCAATTTGCTAAGCCGAGATCGGATCCGTTCGAGGAGAAGAACGGCGTGAAGCTTCCGAGTTACAGAGGGGATAACGTTAACGGAGATGCGTTTGATGAAAAGTCAAGGATTCCTGATCCGCAGAGGATGATTAGAGCTTATTGTCAAGCTGCTGCTACTCTCAATCTTCTTAGAGCTTTTGCCACCGGAGGTTATGCTGCTATGCAGAGGGTCACTCAGTGGAATTTGGACTTCACTCAGCATAGCGAGCAGGGAGATAGGTATTTTATTTTATTTTTAATTTTTTTTTTAATTTTTTGCAATTACAGTCCTTTTATTTTGTAATTTGTATTTGGGGTGGATCAATCCACCGAATTGGCCGTTTTCACTGGGTAAAGGTTCCCTGATGTACTTTCGGGTTTCTGGTTATATGAAATCTAGATCAACCTTCTTTTAATTGTTAAGATTTTATATAAAAAAGGATAAAAGCTAATTTGATTTAAATAAAAATAAAAAGGAAGCTCTTTTTGTTTCATCGGAGAAAAGGTAAAGAGATTCTTGGTATCTGATAAGTGGTGATACATGTTTACATTGGAAGGTTGTGGGAATTGGGTTGTTGTTCCTCATAAGTGATGATGCTGACTGCTCCAGCACAACTTGTCATGGTCACTATTTTTGTGAAAATGTGTTAAATCAACATGAGTCACATGATTTGATTTGTTCACAAAGTGATATCTGATGATGATGGATGATGGTTATGCATATCATTTCTCTCGCATATCTCACTTAAGGGAGAATATTCCATTAGTATTCCCTATTTACTTAGTAACTCCTTCCCCGATATTTGTGAGATGTGATTGAAATCATACGTGTAACTTGTTTTATTTTCCATAAAGTTGTATCACACGAAAGGACCCGCTGTGCACCCAAAGTTACTCGATTGTATGCGTATTTGTGTTGTGGATGTGAGTTTGCACATATACAGCTAAATTTAACGGTGCATTAAAGAAGTGAGAGTTCACCTATTTCCTAATTTTGTAGTATTTAACTCAGATAAATAATATAGATTGGTGGAGTATATTTTCGGAAGTTACATATATCACAAGATTACCGTGCTGGATTTCTTTTACGGCCTTTGTCATTTCAACAACATAATGTTTACACTTTAGTGTATACTTTCTAGTCTGGGATGATAAAGTTAGAGTGTGTTGGATGTATGCTTTTGTTGTTTTATTATCTAAAAAGGAAGAAGTTTAGAACGTCGTAGTGAAAATGGTGTATAAATAACATTATTGTTCTTTCACTGCTTTTGTTCATGCTTTCTAGTCTGGGATGATAAAGTTAGAGGTGTGTAGATGTATGCTTTTGTTGTTTTATTATCTAAAATGGAAGAGGTATAAAAACGGTGTACAAATAGCAGTATTGTTCTTTCACTCCTTTCTAGATAATAGTTGCTACGATCAATGTGCCTGTATGCTCTTTTTTTTTTTTTTAACGTGGTGTAGCCGTGTAGGTATGTTAATCTTCAATTATATGTGTGGCTTGAGGTAAATTAAATCTCTTTTTGGCATGGTAGGTACCGGGAGCTTGCTCACCGAGTTGATGAGGCCCTTGGATTCATGGCTGCTGCTGGGCTCACAGTGGACCATCCTATAATGAAAACAACTGAATTCTGGACATCTCATGAATGCTTGTTATTGCCATACGAACAATCACTTACTAGGTTGGATTCAACTTCTGGTCTCTTCTATGACTGCTCAGCTCATATGCTTTGGGTTGGGGAAAGGACAAGGCAGCTGGATGGTGCCCATGTTGAGTTTTTAAGAGGAGTTGCTAATCCTTTAGGAATTAAGGTTTGGACATGATTCTTATTATACGACTGCACTTTCATTTTATGAGTTCATAAAGAAGCTTGATCAAGCAAATTAATTCACTAAGCATAATCTCCATGATTCTCAAATCTCTAGTTTTTGACTTTTCATTCCTCTGCATCTTAGTGGTTTTATTTGCTTTATTGGAGTTTTATGATTTTGATACATTGACAGACAAGTGATAAGATGGATCCTAATGAGTTGGTTAAACTCATCGAGATCCTGAATCCCCAAAACAAGCCGGGGAGAATCACTGTGATCACAAGGATGGGAGCTGAAAATATGAGAGTGAAGCTTCCACATTTAATCAGGGCAGTGCGTAGAGCAGGACAAATTGTCACATGGGTCAGCGATCCCATGCACGGAAACACCATAAAGGCTCCATGTGGTCTTAAAACTCGCCCCTTCGATGCCATCAGGGTATAATTACTGTGATTCTCTCTCTTTTTAATTGGTTATGAGTGGCTGTAGTGTTGGATAGCTTTAAATATGTATATGTTTAGATTAAAATCAAATTTTAGTTGTTGTCGTCTTCCTTGACAAAAAATGAAATCGCTTCACTGTGCTAGTCATAATATTTGGAGAAAAAAAATTCTTAAAACTTATAGAGTAAAGCACATTTTTTGTCCCTTACAAAAAATCATATTAATCTTTTTTGGGGATTAAAAAAAATCCCATGAATTTTTATATTTTTTTTGGAGAGATTAAAGTTGAATTTTATTGAATTATATTGGGAAATCATATTTTCAAAGAACTGGAATTGTACTTACTTATAAAAAGAAAAAATAAAAATTAAATTCCACGGAAATCAATGGGTGTGTAGGAAAGAGTTTTATCTTATGTTGCATAAGAATAATATTTTCCTTTTTTTTTTTTGGTAAAAATATTTTCATTTTTTATAAGAGATAAAAGCGGAAATCATATTTTTTTTTGTTAGGAAACCAAAGTGGTATACTCAAAACTTATATTTGAATTTTGAAAGAAAGAGAAAACATTGAAAAAGAAGGTTGGGAAATATAAGTAGAGACCTGTTTACATTGACGAAGTATACGTATTTTTAATTGCTTCTGTACTGGTCTTTAATGATGGCTACCAAATTCAAAGGCTATATAATATTCAGAAGCTGGAGTGGTTGGTAATCAAAGGTCTACATGTAGTAGGTGAAATAGTGAAGTATTCATGCCATTCTTTGGTCAGTAAGAAATGCCATTGTGGGATTGGGTTGCATTTCCTTATCAGTAGGTGGGATTGGACGTTTGGGACCCACATGGTTGTAAATGTATATTCTTACCGACTTATGGAAAGAAACGTCATTGTTCTGAAATTTGATTATGATTATTGATGCAACTAACTTTTTCCACTGAATTAATTGAACAGGCTGAAGTGAGAGCATTCTTCGATGTGCACGAACAAGAAGGAAGCAACCCAGGAGGAGTTCATCTAGAGATGACGGGTCAGAATGTGACCGAGTGCATTGGTGGGTCAAGGACGGTCACATTTGATGACCTGAGCTCACGTTACCACACACACTGTGACCCTAGGCTCAATGCTTCACAATCTCTTGAGCTTGCCTTTATCATCTCTGAACGTCTAAGAAAGAGTAGGATCAGTTCGCAGCAGCCTCTTGCCTCCTCTTTAGGTCTGTAAAAGGGTGGCTTTTGGAATCAACAAAATATCTTGTTTCTTTTTCCTATATATTTATCTATGGCTGTCACTTTTATGTTACACGTGGATGTGGACTTGGACTTGTTAGATAGTTAGCTTATGTTGTGTACTGTATTTTGTATGTGTATACTGCCTGGTAATACGTTTGAACTTGGGAGGACCAGAGAACTTATTAATAAAAGAAACGAAAAAGTTTCGATTGCGTTTGTAATTCAAGTCTCTATGGTGACAAACCACTTGCTTGCTCTTGTAGCCCACATTTGATGAAAGTGACCTTAGTCGATTCTCTGTTGCATTCCCATTCAGTCTCGTTTGGGAATTATTCACGATCTAGCATAACAAGTTTTTTGGATATAGGGCATGTTTGATTAGAGTTTTAGAAAACTATTAGTTTTAAGAACGAAAAAACAAAAATAATATTTGGTTTTAGTTTTTAGAATAAAAATTAGAGAACACCTCTTTCTGACTTATCTTTGTTCTGGTTTTCAACTTTATCATCTCAAAAGAATGAAAATGACAACATACTATTTTCATTAATGACAATTTTACTATTATAAAATCATTCTCAGTGATTTTCCATACCTTCCCTTACTACCCCTATTTCTTCTCTGTTGATTGCTACTGGGGTCGGCCTGAAAACCAAACCTCGACGTTTCCTAGGCGGGGATGAGATACTATTGTTCCATCTTCTTTCAATAGAGGATGAGATTTCTGTTTAATAATTGTCGTGATGCAATGGCTTTTTGTAAGAGGTTTGTTTATCCAAATTTGGTCGTAGCTCGAACTTTCAATCCAAAATGGCTAGAAATAAAACCAGCTTTGTAAATGAGAAACAAAACATGTATTATCGTCCTCACATTATATGTGGAGTTTTCCAAACGAAGATAAATGATATAACTGACAGAATTTAAGAAGGTCATTTCTTTGGCAAGGTTATAAGCGGTATACAATTTCTAAAGTTTTTATTACATATTTTATTTACTTTCATTTCATGGTCATAGTGTCAAAATGCTAAATTCTAAACATATGAATAAAAGCGTATATACTAAATTCTAAACATATGAACAAAAGCATACATACAATACAATTGAGTTCAAGAAAGAGCCTGCCGCATGCCTATATTTTTTGTGGTTTTACCAAGAAGACAGGCTAGAAATAGTTGATTTAGTTGACTACGTAGTTATTGAAAAGGATACTAGTTTGGAATGGGCATAGATATATATAAGCAGCATTCTATTAAGGTTTACCGTTTTGTACTTTACAAATCTTGCATGAGGGTTTATTTTACGTAAATTAAATGCTTGATTGTAGACAATATATAGTTCATGGTTGTGCACAATTCTATTTCTGCGTCTAGATAATAATATTCAAATATTATAAATCTGAACTTGATTGATAATACTCTTTGCAATTTTGTTATTTAAAGTATATGTGATTATTTTTTTAGAACAGAAGATATGTATCATAAAAAATAGAGACTAAGAATGAAATTTGTAACATAGAGAGAACAAACTTGAATGATGAAAACTTTAATAAGTTATATGTTGAAGGTGTAGCTGATATTATAATATATTATCATATTGCAAATTGGGTGTGGGCATGTACAATTGTAACAACCTTGTAGCTTAGTTTATCCAATTTGACTTGTTAAATTGTAGACTTTAGTCTTGGATAAGCTATTTACAAATAACTGGATGTTTGTATGTATGATGATTATGAGCACATTAAACTAACTTTCGTTTGTACTTGTGTTGTTTTAAGAATGATGAACTTTTTGGTCTAATCATATGATGATATGATTGCTACAACTCTGATTCTAGTTTTGCTGAAACTTTGATTTAATCATATCAGCTTTGATGTGCTAAAGATTATAGTAACTTAGCAGACAACAACTTATATAGTAACCTTACAGAAGCCAGTAGCTTAAAAGGATGAAATCAGCATTATCATCGTGCCTCATTCCTCTTAAAGTAATGAAATCATCATTTCCTTTCGGCATCAAATTCATCAATTCAAAGACAACAACATTGTATTAATCCCCCGTCAAGGGGAATCATGATCAAAGTTCGAAAAAGCCAAAGCTTTACATTCTTAAGAGTGTTTTGATTACATATTTAGGCAAAAAAAATAAGACATGTCTCATCCTCCAGCACTGTTTAATTTTCTTGAATGCTTGGCATTTGTGCACACAATGTGGACTTTGTTCTACATGCATATGAAATTATTTTGGATGCGTTCATATGGAGAATTAACTGATCTTTGAACTGGCAATGATTTAGACTTTCATTTTGGCTAATTATGAAGAATATAAGCATAGTGTTCGAGTTAAACAAGCCTATTGTGCCTGCACAATAAATATGTTTTGCTTTGTTGCAGTGATCCACGGATAGACTAGGCAATTATAGAAGTAATACAGTTGTAATTCTTCATTTTGTTTCGTAATTGTAAGTGCCAATATATTTTGGATGGCGACAATGTCTTGGGAGCAATTTTTAGTCCAAGGGAAGAACTGAAATCAGCAAAGTTATGTGGGAGGCATCACGGTAGAGGGAAAAGCCTCCAAGTATAGCCATGCTGTTCAATTTCCACATATAAAATCCAGTAACATTAGTATACTTCTCCTATTTCCCATATCTCAGTTCCTGAATTTGATCATATCCACATGTGACAACGCATGATGGGGAGAGGGAAAAAGGAACAGAAGGAAAAACCCTTGAAATGTCAAAACTAATAACAAGCCATACAATACAAGTGGAGCTACTGATCTTAATTTAAAAAACAACCAGCAAGGAATTTCAGCCCCCACTGAGCATATCTATTCACATTTTCATAGCAAACAATAGCTCAGCTTGTTCATGCATACACTTAAAGAGGAGGGCACACAAAATCACCGCTTGTGTCTATATCTTCAAGATCTGCATCAGCATCCAAGTCATCCAGGTCCATGCTGCCTCCACTAAGAAGGCCACCAACCTTGGGGACGCTAAGAGGTTTTCTTGCCTCTTGTATAATGGACAGGACTTCCTCAACACTTTGTAATGGATTATTTACATCATTGATTTGCCAGCTTCCACCTTCTATAAATTCTATGGGTAAGTTCCTCAAAAACCATGGATGGTTTTTAATTTCTGGTATCGTTATTCTCTGCAAAATGCAATGAATGACTTAATGAAATTGAAAAGGAAGCAAGATGCCTTGCAACACAAGATTTTCAGCAAGATGCCTTGCAACACAAGATTTTCAGCAAGATGCCTAAGATAGAGAAAAGGATAAGCATCGCTTGAATTTGTGCCCAGAACCCACAAACCACATATTCTTGAATCCAAAATAGAGAAAAAACAGCATTTAAACATGCCTTAGTATGAGAAAAGCATAACTTAAAAAGTTGCATGAAAATAAATATGAAGAGCAGTCATATAAGCAGTATGCTCCATCACTACAGCAATTAAACCTTGTAGCTTGTAGAAATATAAAAATGAAGAAAACAACAATTAGATTTTAGACATGAAACCAACTACCTTCTCAGGATTTGCCACAAATATTTGTGATAGAAGATGTCTACATTCCATGGAAACTCGTACATAATCAGGGACTGAGTACTGGACACTAAGTATCCTCTGTAATAAGCAAACACCATATCAGAGAACGTATAACTAAACAACTTACTTACTCCTATTTGTAGACTTCATTTTGCTTAATATAGAGATTCAACAAGTTTGCAGTTATCACTCACGCCAATGGTTTTTCTAAAGTTTTTGGGATCCTCTGGGTCGTCAAAAGGATAAGCCCCAACTAACATCACATATAAGGTGACTCCACAAGACCAAACATCTGCAATCTACAGCTTACAATGACAATATATAGTTAGCAAAGAAAACAATGAACAGGATACACAAAGGACCACCTTACTTTAAATAGTTAAAAAGAATAAAGCCAAGACCAAGACCAAGGATAAGCAATAAGGAAGAATAAAATTTTACCTTTCCATCATATTCTTTCCTCATCAGGACCTCAGGTGCAATGTAAGCTGGAGTTCCTACCGTAGACTTAGGTTGTGAATGCAATAAAGATGACTAAAAGACAAGGTAAAAACAAATTAACATCACTTGCCAAAGGTGGCATAAACTAGAGCTGTAGTCCTTGTTAACGTTGCTACCTTTGAGTAACCAAAGTCACAAATTTTGACTCGTGGTGCAGTGCTTCCATCTAAGAGTGTGTTTTCAAGCTTCAGATCTCTATGACAGATTTGCTGCACAAACATTCCTTTAAATAAAAATATCTTTTCATTGCAAGGTACATGATTCATGATGAAGGAATAGTTTATTTTCGTACCATTGAATGACAGTAACTGACTCCTGATATCAATTGCTGAAAGAAAAATCTTGCCTGATGAAAAATAACAGGATTCAGGACCAAAGTTTCTGAATGAAATAATGTATATATACAAGTTCAAGAGAAAAAATTAACCATAGATGGACTTTATTCAACCTTTTGACTTCATCAAATGGACACCTTTACAGTAAGATAAAATATAAATAACATCTTACTGAACTACATAAATTATTCAAATTATACCTCCCCTTTCTACATTACCTCATCCTCACCGAATCTACCAGCATTGCATATCCTGTCAAAGAGTTCTCCTCCAGCAGCATACTCCATTACTATGGCTAGGTGTGTTGGTGTCAGCAGGACCTGCAAGTAGAGTCATCACACACAGGATTTTTTCACGTTAAGAGAGAGAGAAATAAAAAAATATTATAATAAAACTTATTATTTGTATAAAATTGTTTTGACTTTCGTTTATCTCTTTCTCTTACTAAGATGAGATCTTCTAAATTTAATTAAAAAAATTTAAATTATTAGAGAAACTATCTTGATAATTTTATATTATATTTGTTGGGATTTGATTTTCTCATGTCACAAATTCTCGTGTTGTAAAAAATTCAAAAATTAGAATGGTGAGTCCATATTTATAAAAAAAAAAAAGTTTCGCACGTAAATCGAAGGGTCAATGACAGAAGAGTAAAATTATTTAAAGTAATTTTAGAACAAACAAACCCATTTTTTGATACAACGTATTTATATATTACAAAAAAAAATAACGGCCAAAGAAAAAATATTTCCCAATCGATAGACATTGAATTAAACCAAGAAATCAGTTAACACAATCGAAAAAACAGCAAAAATAGTAAGAGTCCTGAAGACCAAAAATCGAATCTCATTTTTTGTTGAATTTTAATACTCAGCTAGGAAAAAGAAGATTACCCGTCCAATTTCGGGCTAAAATAGGACACCTTTACTGATTATGATTAGGAACATGAGTTTACTAACCTCTTTGAATCTAACAATATTGGGATGCTTCAATGATCTATGGTTCATGATTTCCCTCTGGACATGCTCATCAATCTGCAGAACATATCTCCAAAGTGAACCAGAAACAAAATCACACACACACACAAAGCATCGAACACAGATAAAGTATTATCGACAAAGAGAGAAAAAAAAAATGAAACTGAAATTGAAAGGGTAAAGAAGATGAAGCAGACCTTCTGGCCTCTCTCAATAAACTTGACAGCAAAAAATTCTTTGGTGCACTTGTCCCTAACCAGCTTGGCCACAGCAAACTTCCCAGACCCAATATCTTTGATAATATCGTAGCGCTCCATGTTTATTATTGCCCAATTCGCAATCAGTGCAATTCTACACAACCCAATATTCTGTTTTTGACATATAGGGAATGAAAAGCATAGCTCATTAAAGAAACGTGTATTATTCCTTAGAGACAAAAAAAGAGAGTAGGTTTCGGGGTTCTGAAAATGTCATCAAAGTCTTAAACTTTACAAAGACGCAAGCCAGTGTTTGACACGAGTGTGAATGCTGCTGGTGATAAACAGAGTGTGGCAAATAGGAAAAAGAAAAAGAAAAAAACATAAAATGAAAACAGAACAACTTTTGACGCGTGTTGAATTCACTGACATGATGTCAATAAAATACACTGAGGTAACAATTAACATGGCGCCAGTGGGAACCATACATTCTGTTATTTTTAATAAAATATGTGTATTTTGTAATATAAGAAAGATATTATATAAGTAAATAATTTGATTACTATTTGTGCTTGTTAAGAAAATAAAATTAAAAACATTAATATATTAAAATTGCATGTTTAATACCATTTTTATTAAATACTTTTTAACCAATACCTTTGATATATTCATTATGGAAAAGTGAGAGCAATGTTTTAATAACCTTAATGGGGTAAGAAAAGATAGATTATAACCTTAATGGGGTAAGAAAAGATAGATTCCACTAGTGCAGCTGACTGACTGAAGCAGGTTTTGACGTTAAAGATTTTTTTTTCTTGTTCTAAGTGAATTTATTTTTAAAGTAAATAAAAAATTATATATTTATTTTAACTTATTTTCAAATAAATCTTAATTTTAATTTATTGAAATTTAATGTTATTTGTATTCTTATTTACCTTTGTTTACCTATCCTAAAACTTTATACATATTAGATTTGATTTTTAGGTGAACAAATACTTTTAAATTTATTTTTCAATTAGATAAAAAAGAATATACTCATTTTTATTTAGTTTTAATTTTCAAATTTTTAATTTTCAAATTTTAAAAATAAATATATTTCAACTATTCACTTAAAATAAATTTCTTTTTTTTTGGTGAAAAAAATAAATTTCTTTAAAATATCATCTTCTCGCCAAACTTTTATACTTCCCTCGTTTTTGTGTAACTATTTTTTCTTCTAAAACAAAAATTCTACTAAGACTCATCTAGTTAGAACATTCTCATTTCAGTTTATCCACGTATTTGGTGATAGATAACTCATTTTTAACAATACCAATACTGTGAATATTCCCTATAATTGATATATTTTGACTATTTTTAAAATCTTTAAATGGTTTATTTTTATCTTAATTAACTGGAAAGATAAATTATTATGGAGAGTTAATTAGAAACAAGCTACTTATACATATTTTTTTATTTATATTTGATCTTGTAATTTATTTCTTATGTAGCAATTTATATTTATTTGTGTGATTAAAAATTTATGTCATGTTCATTTTATAATTTACAATCATATCAGGGATGCCTCTTGTATATATTTATTTTTATCAATTAATACCTTTATTACATTATTCCACATTATATATTAAATTTCATCATTGGATGATGGTATTATATACACAGTCAGTGAACTCAAATTAAATAATTATTCGTGTTTTGGTTTGGTTTGTTTTACGATGTTAATATCATAAGATTTATTACTGTAATAATTAATATCAATTAATTATTTGTAGCTCGATTATTATAGTTTAGTCTTTAGAATTAGGGAAAATTGTTTATCCTTTTAAATGACACAATTTATATTCTTTCACTCTCACAAAGGGATGAGACCCACGACTTTATTTTTTTGTCAACTCTCTCTTCTCCTTTATCTATTTCTTTCTCTCTCTTAAAATGACACAACTTTACATCCTTTAAAATAATACACACTTTACCCTTAAAATTAAAATGTTAGAGATTTGTTTCTTGTCACCTCACTTTCACAGATGCAGTGTTATAAAACCCGGACCGATCCGACCGGGTCGACCCGGGAACCGGTAAACCGATCATATAACCGGTCCGGTTTAAGCAACGGACCGGTTATGCATCAGAACTGGTGCGAACCGGTCGGTTTTCATGAAAACTGGTGACCCGGGGAACCGGCCCGATCCCAAAAAAAATTTAAATTTTTTTTAAAAAAAAAATCATAATGGATATATTTGAATATTTTTTTGCTTATTAACTTACATAAGTTACGTACCTACAACACCAATATTATCTCAATTATGCAATATTAAGAAAATTTTGATTTGATTTTTAGTTAGAGATATTATTTTCTTAACCTAAAGTCCTGTATCACGATCATTATTTTTTATTTGATCTTTTATTGAATAATAATATGTAATTTATTATTTTTTATATTAAAATATTTGAAATTTTATTATTTATTTAAGTATGTTTATAATTTTTTAATATAAATTATAAAATTTCATATAATTATCGGGTTATGCAATTAAACCAGTGACCCAATAACACAGTACTTCAACTATGTGAATGACCGGATCGATTTTAATGATATTGCACAAATGTTTGCGTCTTCGATTTTTTTGTCTAAGAGAAGTTAAATATTGAGGACAAAAAACTAGTAATTGCTAGTGTGGGCCTGTGGGAATTGGATGTCGTGTCAATTGCGCTTCCACGACACCATTGTGAGTGACAACTCAAGTACCATTTACGATAAGATTCCTCCAACTTTTAATTTTCTCTTTTCAGTTAGGAGGTTATTTAAAGTGATCCGAAACTATTATTTTTGAGTGATCCCTTAATGTAAATAAAAGAGTAAAATGGGATAAGTGAGAAAATAATAGAGATAAAAAAGGAAAGAAAAAGTTAATATTGTGAGAGAGCACCAAAAGATTCAGTGATCCTGGAGCATATTAAATTTATCCTCCAGTTACATGTGTTGTAAAAATTTTGTATTTATATTTCGGGGGAGGATTATATATATATATATATATATATATATATATATATATATATATATATGGATTATAATTCTCATTTAACACGAGAATTTAAATTTTCCTACACATCCTTCGATTTTTGTGCCAACGTGGGTCCTACACATAATTTTTTCTAATATACAGGTCCCACATGCTTTTTGTCTCTACAACATGAGAATTCAATTCTCAGGGTTGAATGAGAAATATAAAACCTATATATATATATATATATATATATATTAGGTAGGATTCTTTGACATCGGTGTCAAATTTGAAGTTTAACATCTCATTTGAGAGCCGTCAGATAAAAAAAAATCAACGACTCTGATTTGTAAGCATGTGACACCATTGAACTTTTTTAATCTAACGGCTCTTAGTTGAGGTGTCAAACTTCAAATTTGACACCGGTGTCAAATGATCCTGCCTATAAATATATGGTAAATATTTCTGCAGCAACTTTAGATAAGATTATCTATCGCTGCCATTTTTAATTATGTTCTCCCCGGAGAATATAGTTATAACGTTAAAGTTGTTTTTTTTCTCTCTTTCCACGTCAGCAAAAAAGTTCTGAAAAGTAACTAAGGAGAGAGAAAAAAACAACTTTAATGTCATAACTATGTTCTCCTGGGAGAACATAGTTAAAAATGACAGCTATAGATAAGCTTATTTAAAGTTGCTGTAGAAATACTTTTGCCATATATATATATATATATATATATATATATATATATATATATATATTTTGGAGAATTTGTAAATAAAAAATTTATAAATATAACTTTCTTCATATATCTTACTTTTTTATTAAGGAGAAAGATATTATAAAAGTTTACCATCCTTACAACTAACTTAATTATCGTTATCTAATGGTTATAATTTATTGAGAATTATTGGATCGCACTTATTCATTAATTATTAATTGTCCATAAATCCAATAAATTATAACCGTTAGATTGACGAAAATCAACGATGATTACGTTAATTGTAAAAGTGATGAATATTTTTTGTGATAAAAATATCCTGCCCCATCTATCAAATGGATGAGTTCCGGATAATCTTTATGAAAAGAGATAAATACAAATTTTTAACATGATAGGTCATTTAACATTTTAATTGGAGAGAATTCATTCCCTTACAAAATGGTGTACCGCGAAAGGAGAATGATGAATTTTTTCTATCCATATTGTTTAGGGATGTTAATGGGTCGAGGCAAGCCGAGTTTTGGTCTTAAAAATCTGTGTTTAAATATGTCAATCTGGTCTAACATGTTACTTGTTATGAATATAATTATCGGCAAGTGACCTGACTTATTTACAAAAAATAAAAGTCTGGTTTGGCCGGTTAAAAAAAAAGGCAACAAAATTTATCCAAACAGAATATACGATCAACAACACTAATAATTCCAGAAAGATTAATAAATTCAATGTATATCCAAACAACATAATATAAAATAAAATCATTCAAAAATTCTGTTTAACTAACAAAATGGGTGAAATAGGTTGATGAGAGAGGGGGCTGTTATGAACACTATAAAAACCTAAAATAAAAAAAATTAGTATACTAGGCCAACCTGAGAGGCTCTAAGGCCGGACTTTTGAATTGAAGCCTGAGACTTTTTTATTAAACGGGCTTTTATACAAGTCCAAGCCTGGTTCCAACATCTAATTTTAGACATGTAAGCTCAGGCTTTCACGAGTTGGGTCAAAGGCCAAAAGACCCCTGGTTCGTTTACCACCTCTAATATTGTGATTGAGTTATTACATAAGTAATTAAAGAAAAATTAATAACAAGTATCATAATTAAATAATAATTCTCCCAAAATTTTAGCTGTTTTGTGATGTAAGATTGGTGTTTTATATATCGAGATGATTGTTAATCACTTTAAAGAATATAACTTTGTGTTATTTTAAGTTAAACAATCATATTTTGATAAGTATATATATTTAATTTTTTTAATATTTTCTCTCATATGTAATACTCTCTCTTTCTCTTTACTCCTAATTTTGTGTATGAGAGAGAATTTAAAGACTAACAAATATATACTAAAATACGGTAATTTTACTTCAAATAACATAAAATTATATTCTTTAAAAACAAACGTTATTTTCCATCTATAAGAAAAAGTTAAGAAAAACAATGTGATTTTCTCTATAAAATATATACTATCATATTTTTTATCACTTATTTTCATTGTGAGGGGCTTTTTGAACTTTTCCCTTATAAAAATTAAAAAAATGAAAAGAATTGTCATAAGGAATCATATAGAACTAAAGAAGTTGTTTGGGTGTATAATTACAATTGCAAATAGAGAGGTTATATGCAACACGAAGTCTAATGAAAAATCTTGATGATTCAACAAATACTTTAAGTCGTGAAATATAATCTAATGAGGTTTTGAACTTAGTTTTGTGAATTGATTCCATGACATTGATGCTTCTTTTGACTTTTGTACTTAACTTGTTGGATTGACAATATTTGACATTTTGTTTGAGTTGATAGAAACACTCTTTTACCATGACTTGTTACTCAAAACATCTTTTGAATATTGTCCATTATTTGTTACCTTTAATCTTGATCTTGCTTTACTCTTTTTTCCTTATTGCTCTAGATTCATTGCTAGCTTTACTAAAAAATAATCTATGTTCTTGTCACTTTGATATGTCATTATTTTTCTTGTGTGACTCTATTATTATTGAGTCTTGAGTTCCAAAGAAAAATAAAAATAAGAGGACGATGAAAGTAAAATTGTGACAAAGGCTAACTTAATGGTAAAATTGTGTGACTCTGTTTTTGCCACTTTCATATGTCATTTTCAACTATTCCTTACACGCCTTTATATTATAAGGCCATGAAGAAAAGAAAGAGACAAAGGTTAACTTAATGGTAACTAAGTAAGACAAAATAATACACTAACCTAACTAATATTGTAATAAAGTAAACTATGTAACTTTTCACCAAAAAAAAAAGTAAACTATGTAACTAAAATAGAAGGAAAAAAAATTAAAATAATACTATTTTAATAATTATTTACAAAAATATAGCTATTTTGAAACTAAAAATGAATCTATTGCACTCAGTCACGCCCGGTATGAGGCATGACCCAAGAGAGAGACGCTTTGAATTGGGCGTGAATCATGAGGAGAGAGACACGTCGAAGCTGAGGTGTGACTAGGGAACCTTATATATGTCTCCATTTTCACTTTGCACTTTATACTGTTTCTCTAAGATATTGCTCTAACTTCTCTTTAGGTTTTTTTTCTTGAATTTTTTGCGCTGCGAAGCTTTGTCAGTCAAGTAAGTCGCAAAACTTTATACCAGTGACGTAGAAAATTATTAGTGACTTAGGATATTGTTAGTGACGTAGGGTATGATTAGTGACTTACGATAATTATATGAAATTATAATATATGCACACATACTTTTAATAAAAATAAATAAATTTTAATTTTTTTAAATCTTGTACTAGGATTGTAAATTATTTGAAATTAAATTCACTATAACAATCAATTTTTAAGTTTTAATAGTATAATATTATGGCTGATTCGTCATTATCCGAGTCTCCTCAGTCTATATTCGAGCACGAGCCGGAGCCTTCTAATCCAACCACACATGTCCTTCTTGGACCATACAAGTGGGCGATACATCCGAGCACGAGTCGGAGCCTTCTGATCCGAGAACGGCCCTCCAGTTGCCACCTTGTCACTAGTCATTTGTGCCCTTTAGTTTCAAGTGCAGTTTCTAATATGAATTTAGTAAGAAATTGATCAAAAAAGAAATTGAAAGAGATACTTGATGGTCAAACTTAGGGCAATTCATTGCCTGCATTGCAAAGATGGGACCAAATATGTCTTTGAATTAGAGAAATATTTGTTTGTTGGAGCACAACGTAGTCACCAGTACTCAAACAAAGGACTTCCATTTAGGGGTGTGAAAAAAAATTGGTTCACTTGCCTTACCCTTGATCTGACCTTGACCTAACCGATAAATATCTATTTTTTTTAACTGGGTTTAAACACTGACCAACTTTTATTTGGGTCAGTTTTAGACCTGACTTGTTTTAATAATGACTCATTGACTCAAAACTTGACCCACACCCATTATTTGAAAAAAATAGAAAAAGAAAATCACAATTACGTCAAAAAAATTTACGGAAAATATTTCCATAAAAAAATTTCGCAAAAATTTTTGACGAAAAATATTTTCATCAAAATTTGTGAGTAAATACATTTCTGTAAAAAATTTGATGCAAAAAATTTTCCGTCAAATCTTTTTACGGAATCTAAATTTCGTCAAAATATTTCACAAAAAAACATATTCATCAAAATTTTCAACGAAACATATTTCTGTCAAAAAATTTCATAAAAGTGTTCCCTTTCAAATCATTGTTGCTGATTTATATATTTATATTAAGGTTTATCTTATATGTATACATAAGAGTGTGTGAGATTCATATTTTCTCTTTCTTCTCCTTACATGAGCCCATATGAATCCCATATATTTTTATATATGTGATTATGCGTAAGCGATAAAATTTATCTCCATGAAAATATTAAACACTTTATATTAACATACAAGATATCATATACATGTGATATATATACAGAAACTCTCAAATTATATTTTTTACATGGTTTTGAAAACCTAGTTGACAAAAGTTGTAATCGTAGAGTGTTACAATTGAAGGCCCTAAGTACGGCGCTCCATGAACAATTAGGTCATTAGGCAATGGTTTCTCCTCTAGCATGGCATAACCTGTAGCAGCAGCACACAAATTAATATTTATATATGAAAAAAAAGATATATTAATGAAGAGAATCAGAGCATTCAAAATTAAATCACCAGTAAGGGAAGAGATAGGGGCATCTGAATAGTAAGTGGAAGGCCTTCCAAACTCTTCAGAGTATGGTGGAGACAGCACGTCTAGTATTGCACATGGGGTCAACGCTTTGAAAGAATGAATGTTGCCACCACTTCTTGGAAATAATATAGATGGCTCATGTGGCGCTTTGATTACTTCATCAATTACCCTGCCTGCTAATCCTACTACACCCCCCACAACAATATTGAAAGACAAAAATGTTATTATGGTCAATTTGAAGTTTGTGTAATACGGTGAGAAATTCAAATTAAAATCTTTATGCTGTAGTAATTAATTCTTCTTACTTGTTTTGCACCCAGAAGTATCCAATTTGATCCAGTCATAAGCTTTGACATGGACTGAGCCATATAAGATCTTGCTTAACACTGTCATTCCCGGGTGATCATGAAGTGGAAATAACTTTCCTGCTGGAAGACAGAACACGCCAATCTGCATGTTCTTAAAATTCATTAGATTAAAATATTTTCCTTAAACTTTCATTAACAAGAAGTAATCAAATTTAGTACTTCAATTTTCTACTCACAGAGAAATTGTCACATTCATGAATGTGAATATATGTTATTTCAGAGAAGCCATGCCCACAAAGCAATCCCCTGCTGCCATCTACGTTTGAGTCTGAAATCGGAGAATCACACGACCCGAACTCGTCGATTCCTACATCTATGGCTTCAATTTTATCTGCAAATTCATTAACCTCAAACCTATGAATTAGTCTTCTATTTACATACTACACATAAGCTAATATAATGGTTAGGAAAATTATGAAGACAAACAATAACGTGCACTTGATTCAGGATGTGGATACATAAAAACCCACCTAGGAGATTTTTCAGATAATGAATTTGTTGAAAAGTTGGAAGCCCCTCATGAGAAAACAAGTCATGACAAGCATCATAAAGAACTTGTATTTTGTTCCTCTCCATTGTCTGTTTGGATGGCCAATGTTTAACGCATCATGGAGATGAACGATGACACTATAAATTGAAGGACAGTGAATTGTTGGTTTAAACTTTATTTTATTAAAGAAAATAGAAAATGAAGAGTCTTATGGTGAAGGGATGTGTCCTTAGGAATTTGTTAGTGGACATTAATGAGTTTAGAGTTTCTATGAAGTAGTCTTTATTGTGTTTAGTTTTCCTAAGTTGGTTATTAGTCTTTTGCTAATGCTTATAAATAGCACCATGTAAACCATTGTAAAGTGGCTTGGCATATACAGTAATAGAAAGAGGTATATTCAGAAAGAATCTGTGTGATTGTGTGTTCTGTGTTCTTGAGAGAAACACCATTAGAGGACCTGTGAATTACAGATTGGTATCAGAGCTTGAGCCAATGGAAAATATGAGTAATAGTCTGCCAGTGCCCCGCCTGACAAAGGTGAACTATGAAAACTGGAGTATCCAAATGAAGGCCCTTCTACGAGCTTATGACAGTTGGGGGTTGGTGCAAAATGGGTTCGTAGAACCTGATACAACGGAAGGATATTCAGCAAATCAACTCAAGCAATTGAGTGTGTTGAGATCAAAGGATGCAGCGGCACTATTTATGATGTTTCAAGCCGTTGAAGGAAGCGGTGGTCTTGAAAAAATTGGAGATGCGACGACGGCAAAGGAAGCTTGGGATATATTGGAGACGACTTACAAAGGCGCGGACCGTGTGAAGCAAGTCCGACTTCAAACTCTAAGAGGAGAGTTGGAGGGGATGAAGATGAAGGAAACCGAAGGAGTGTCGGACTTCATCACCCGGGTTCAAACCGTGGTGAACCAGTTGAAACGAAATGGAGAGGTGTTGACCGACTCCAGAGTCGTTGAAAAAATTCTGAGGTCGTTGACAGACGACTTCGAGAACGTGGTATGTGCAATTGAGGAGTCTAAGGACTTGGCTACGCTCTCTGTTGAAGAGCTAGCAGGTTCTCTTGAGGCGCATGAACAGCGCAAGAAAAAGAAGAAGGAAGAAACACTGGAGCAAGCACTTCAGTCAAAAGCAAATATCAAGGATGAAAAGGCACTCTACTCTCAGAATGTCCGAGGTAAAGGTCGTGGACGAGGTGGACGTGGAAATGGCCGAGGAGGTCGTGGCCGAGGTCAGGAGGTGAAACATGAAGAAAGAGCTGAGATGAGTCAGCAAAATTGGAGAAGTAGAGGACGTGGTCGAGGTGGAAGAGGCCGATGGACAAACCAATCAAACGTGGAATGTTACAAATGTGGGAAGTATGGACATTATTCAAGAGATTGCAACTCGGACAAGTGTTATAACTGTGGCCGAGTTGGGCATTTCGCTAAGGATTGCCGAGATGAAAGAAGAGTTGATGAGGCTTCAAACTTCACTGCAGAAGGAGAAATAAAAGATGGAGTTCTGATGTTAGCACATGGTGAAACTAGCTCGAAGGTTGAGTCGGAGTGGTACCTGGATACTGGTGCCAGTAATCACATGTGTGGTTACAAACATTTGTTCAAGGAGTTGAGAACGGTGGAAGCTGGACATGTCTCTTTTGGAGACGCGTCCAAAATTGATGTAAAAGGCCGAGGTACGATCTGTTTCTTGCAAAGAGATGGAAAAATTGGTACAATTCGGGACGTGTATTACGTGCCTGAGCTCAAAAGCAATATTCTGAGCATTGGACAATTGATGGAGAAAGGCTACTCGGTTCTAATGACAGACCGAGTTCTGCTGTTAAAAGACAAACAAGGGCGTCTGATAGCCCGAGTTCAGATGGAGAAAAATAGAATGTACAAATTGAGTCTGAGGAGTATGGAGGTCGGTTGTCTGCAAGCCGAGGTGAAGGATAAAATGTCGCTGTGGCATCGACGGTTTGGACACCTTCATTATGGTGGTCTGACCGAGATGATAAAGAAGAACATGGTGGTGGGACTGCCAAAGATTAACTCTGAAGGAAATTTTTGTGAGGACTGCGTATTGGGAAAACATGCGAGGAGCTCATTCCAAAGGATGGCGAGATACCGAGCTAGGCAGCCTCTGGAATTAATTCATACCGACCTGTGTGGACCTATTACTCCCGGGTCATTCAGTGGTAAGAAGTATTTTGTAACGTTTATTGATGATTTTAGTCGAAAGACTTGGGTGTATTTTTTGAAAGAAAAATCCGAGGTGCTAGAGGCATTTAGGAGCTTTAAAGTGATGATAGAAAATGGTACTGGGAGGTACATCAAGTCGGTCCGTTCAGACCGAGGTGGGGAGTACGTGTCAACAGCTTTCAAGAAGTACTGTGAAGAACATGGGATAAGGCGGTTCTTGACCGCACCGTACTCGCCCCAGCAGAATGGAGTAGCTGAAAGAAAGAACCGGACTATCCTTGATATGGTCCGATCTATGTTAAAGACGAAAAACATGCCAAAAGAGTTCTGGGGAGAAGCTGTACAATGTGCAGTGTATGTGCAGAACAGATGTGCACATTCAAATTTGAATGACAAGACTCCGCAAGAAGCATGGAGCGGATTGAAGCCCTCAGTGGGTCATTTTAGAGTTTTTGGGAGTGTTGCTTATGCACACATACCGGATCAGTTGAGGACAAAACTAGATGATAAGAGTAAGAAGTTTGTGTTTATTGGTTATGATGAGAAGACAAAGGGATACAAGTTGTTGGATCCCGTTAGTAAAAAGGTGCTGGTTAGCCGAGATGTGAAAGTAAATGAAGAAGATGCTTGGGACTGGAACAGTCTATCAGGGGACAATATGGAACCCGAAAATAGATCAATTGAGGTCAAACAACCTTCGACCTATATCCCTGCAAATCCTGAAATTTCTGATGGTGAAGAAGAGCTGAGACAACCAAGGATGAGGAGTCTACAAGATCTGTATGATTCCACCAGTGAAGCACACCTGGTATGTTTGTTAGCAGACTCTGAGGAAGTGAGTTTTGAAGAAGCAATTCGAAATGAGAAATGGCAATCAGCCATGGAGGAGGAAATTAAAGCAATAGAAAAGAACAAGACGTGGGAGTTGGCCGAGCTACCCAAAGGAAGTCGGCCCATTGGTTTGAAATGGGTGTACAAAAAGAAAATGAATGCTAAGGGGGAGATCGAAAGATATAAAGCCCGGCTGGTGGCAAAAGGGTATAGGCAGAAGGCTGGCATTGACTATGACGAGGTGTTCGCACCCGTAGCAAGAATGGAGACTATCAGGCTGTTAATTTCTCAAGCAGCCCAGTTCGGATGGCCGATCTATCAGATGGATGTGAAGTCGGCATTCTTAAATGGAGTACTCGAAGAGGAGGTGTATCTGGAACAGCCTCCGGGATTCATGAAAGCAGGACAAGAAAGAAAAGTGTTGAGACTGAAGAAAGCTCTGTATGGATTGAAGCAGGCCCCAAGAGCCTGGAACACAAGAATTGATAATTACTTTAAGAAAGATGGATTTGAACAATGTCCGTATGAACATGCACTCTATGTGAAGAAAAAGGGAAGTAAAATTCTACTTGTTGCTCTATATGTTGATGATCTGATTTTCTTGGGTAATGATGAAGAGATGATTCAAGATTTCAAGATTAAAATGACGAAGGAGTTCGAGATGACGGATCTCGGTCTGATGAAATATTTTCTTGGTTTGGAGGTCAGACAAGACAAATCTGGGATTTTCGTTTCTCAGGAAGCCTATGCAAAAGGAATTTTAGAGAAGTTTAAAATGAGTAACTGCAACCCGGTTTCAAACCCTATGGAGCCCGGTGTTAAACTTTCAAGATATGATGGAGGTGAAAAGGTAGATCCGAGTGTTTATCGGAGTCTAGTTGGAAGTCTGAGGTACTTGACGTGTACGAGACCGGATCTGTGTCTGAGTGTTGGAATAATAAGCCGATTTATGGAAGAGCCGAGTTATACTCATTGGAAGGCGGCAAAGAGAATTTTAAGATATGTTCATGGAACAATCTCGCAAGGACTTCATTACTCGAAGTCGGATAAGTACAAACTGACAGGATATTCGGATAGTGACTGGTGCGGAGATGTTGACGACAGGAAGAGCACGGCTGGCTATGTATTTTTTATGGGAAACACGGCATTCACGTGGGTGTCAAAGAAGGAACCTATTGTGACTTTATCTACATGCGAAGCCGAGTACGTTGCTGCTTCCTGGTGTGTTTGTCATGCAATTTGGCTGAGAAATTTATTGAGCGAGTTGGAGCAAGAGCAAGTCGGTTCAACTGAAATCCGAGTTGACAACAAATCTGCGATCGAGTTAGCAAAGAACCCGGTCAACCATGAAAGAAGTAAGCATATTGATGTCAGGTTCCATTTCATCCGAGATCAAGTCAAAGAAGGAAAGGTGGAGCTCACCCATGTTGCAAGCCGAGATCAAGTTGGAGATATTTTTACAAAGCCCCTGCCGACGTTGTTGTTTGAGAATTGCAAGAAGAAGATGGGAATGAAGGACGGAAGAGATATTAAAGTTTAAGGGGGAGTTTTGTTGGTTTAAACTTTATTTTATTAAAGAAAATAGAAAATGAAGAGTCTTATGGTGAAGGGATGTGTCCTTAGGAATTTGTTAGTGGACATTAATGAGTTTAGAGTTTCTATGAAGTAGTCTTTATTGTGTTTAGTTTTCCTAAGTTGGTTATTAGTCTTTTGCTAATGCTTATAAATAGCACCATGTAAACCATTGTAAAGTGGCTTGGCATATACAGTAATAGAAAGAGGTATATTCAGAAAGAATCTGTGTGATTGTGTGTTCTGTGTTCTTGAGAGAAACACCATTAGAGGACCTGTGAATTACATGAATAACGTAAAAAGAGGGATTGTGAGTAATGTCAACCAAACCTTGGGCCACATCTGACTTATTTTATATTACAATGTGCTTTTGTTGTTTGAATCTCTTTCCATTTGGGAAAGGGAAAGGGTTCTTTATTATACAACTAAGACAAGCTGGGGGCGGAAGCTTGAATTTTAACATAGTCAATTTTTTAAGATAATTGCTGCCCTATGTTTAAAGATAAAAAATGGGCTGTAGACTATAGAAAAGGTGGAAAGAAAACATATTAAAACTGTGTGACCCCTGAAATAAATTTTTGGTGCTACTGCTGCACCTAAATTCAGTGCATCTCATCAATGAGAGTATTACACATCAGAGAAGAGAGAAAGAATTTGCCAGACAAAATTTTTTTTTGGCTGACATGTAATATTTTCATTGGTGAGATGCACTGAATCTTTTTGGTACAACAGTAATATCAAATATTTATTCCTTCTGTTGCTTACATTAAATTTTTTAAATTACTTGCAGTATGCTTAATTTTCTATATGAAACTCTAAATAATGCATTAGGCAAAAATTATAAAAGGCAAGTTTTTGCCGTCCACGCACTATTTCATGTCAAGCGTTAAAGAAACAAGCACTGTTGCTGGTAGTATAAGTATAACTAACAAATGTGTTTTGGTGAATTGATTATGTACACCATGCTAAGAAATATAAAATTAAATATTGATCAGTAACTGTTGGTGCCGAAAAGAGGAACGTGTTCACGTTGAAATTCGGTGACTATATATCAAGACAATAATCTTCTTGTACTAATTAGATGTACCACATCAGGAAGGGGTTTATGTTGGAGTGGGGAATTCTGTTGTTCCCTTTTCCTAGAAACATTTGCAATTCATTTTTTTATTTTTTTTTACACTTTTCATTTTATTTCATGATTTTTTTTTATATGAGAGAAAATATAAAGAAATTGTGTTAGAATGTATATTTTATTATTTCAATAGAAAGTAACATAAAAATTATATAATAAAAATAATGTATAAATAATATTGTCATTTGTAATTATATAAAATCACTTTAAAACTACATAAGCAAACGTACACGATAAAAAAAAAGTGTAAAATGATAGGGTTTTTTTTTTTTTTGCTAGAGAAATTGTTGGAGTATTTAAATATGATGATTGATTGGTGATAATGGACTAAATGAAGCTCATATAAATAGGAGAATCTATGATCCAATACCTTAAAGTTTGAGAATTAAATTCGTACCACAAAAGGTTCTCGGCCACGTAATATATCTTTCTCTTCCTCCTCTGTTGACTCTTCTGCTGTGCTTTGTTGTGATTCTAAAGAGTAAAGATGTAGGGAGTGCATGAGATGCAGACAGTTCGAAGCTTTCTTCGTCGTTTCCTTTCTCCTTTAGATTCTATGTAGTTGAAGTTGCACCTGAAAATTCTCATCTTTCTCTTTCTTTGTCATTGCCTCACGACTAGCTAACTTGATTTCTGAATTACATGACTCAGAGCCAAGAAGGGATGAATTAGTTCCTTTAGTACAATATTAAAAATTATACAAATAAAAATATATGCAAAACGTAACGCAAAAAATATGAATGTTTGAAAGTAAAAGATACAGTAATAAGATTAAAATGTTGTTTATCCCAATTCAGCCTTAACACAGTCCCAAGTATCTGTTCAACTTTTTATTTATTTCACCTGTGTTTTTGTACAAGTACATCGACTAATCTTACTCTATCTTATGCTTCAAAAAAGAGTAAAGTGATTTCGTTTCTTTTAAAGATAACATAACAACCTTCTTCTATCTCTACTTGAAATACAGGGATTAAGTCAAGCTCTTCCAAAATGATGATTATAGAATTTTGAAACTTCAGTAAGTTTTTTTTTTCTTATAAATACATCATATATGTGCTGTGTGCACAAACAAGAGAATTATTGGATGGGGAGGAAAAATAATAGAGAAAAAAAAAATTGAATAGTTATGATGAGATAGTGTGAAATTTTTTATTTATATATTAGTATATATATCATTACGGAAGAAGAAACTACCGAGGCATTATGAGATTGCCATTAAACAGAAATCGTCTGAGTAAGATTCTTATTTCATATCCATATTTAGAAGAATTGAGTATATACTATAATTTCATATCCTAGTACGGTCGCTAGCCATAATTTTCGCTGCTTCAATAATTACATCAATTAACTAGAAACAAGACTATGGTGTAATATGCAGGACATATAATCTGGTTAATCAATCGATTTTTTCAAATAATAATTATTGAGAGAAGAAGTGTCTTCCCTCAAATACTTTTTTGAGTTTTTCTATACAGGACTAATAGGTTTTGTGGCAATCATCATTTCGTATTCAAATCCTATGGGCTTTGGAACTGCTGTGCCCACCAACGCTACTTTTTATTTGGGATAGATGTGAAGACGATACTGATGGGGATTCGGTTTCGTTTACTAAATACCTTTTTGTGGTCACACACCACATGATTCAGCTTCCAAAAGACACTTTCAACGTCTTCCACTGTTTATTTTGATCTGTCAAGTTGACCAAGTGAGGAATGAGGATTGCACCCAAAAAAAAAAACAAAGATTGATTTGTATCCTATCGTGTTTAATTACAATCACTCATGGATGATGATGATATAAAAAAGAAAATTATATAATTTTTAAACCAAGGCTTCTTTTTTTCTGCCGTTAATGTAGATAACTAAGCTAAATACGACGTCATTTTGTAACGGAAATCATGATTTTTTGTAATTTTAATATATTTCAGGTTATAATTTTTTAAGATTTTAATATCAAAATAACATCGTTTTGGGAATAAATACAGATTGTGATAATAACATGACCATATGACCATTTTTCCCCATCCAAATCCATGGAGAGTAAATTTTTGCAGTCTTGAATACTTAGTGTACTAGAATTTCGACAGAGACCTCGAAATTTTCTGCATAATCAAATTGGCCTCAAACTAGACCGAATTTCGTTTACCATATAGAACAGTTCACTGTTCTTTGTGTTATTTGTCTCATGTGTTATATTATGTGTCAGTTGGTTTAATTAATGAAAAGGGCATTATGGTAATTTTGACTATTAAGGGAAGTTATTTAAAAGTAACTGCTGATAGGTGCAGTTATATGTTAAGGCCAAAAGTTATATGGTCAGTTTTTCTGAAGGGAGTACAGAAAAAATCTGACAGAAACAGTATCTGACAGAAACATAAGTTCCATCTGAGTCTGCCCAGAAAGGTTGTATCAAATCCCTATCAAAGAAGATACAAGAACGGTGAAAGGGTTAAGGCTTAGAGAAAGTATTCCACCATCAAAGTTCTTCCGCACTAATGGAGAAAGGTACACTTTATGTGAAACTCATAAATTCTAAAGATCCCCTTTCATGTTCTTGAATGTTTATTGTTGAACATGAATTAATGATTAAATGCTTACATGTGGTATCAGAGCATGTGTTTAAGAATTTGTGTTTTTCCATAAATAATTATGAATGAATTTCTGATTCATGAAAAGTTAGGGTTTTGAGAAAATAACGATCATCATTGAAATAAAATAAAAGTCGATCGATATAAATTATTCGTTTTCTTGATTATCATTTGAATTTTTGTTCATATTACGGTTTTTGCAATATTGATTTGAAATACATTTTTCAAGTACTGCATTTTTAATGTAATGATACATTTGAATTTCAATTTGGATATTTTTCGGTTTTGCCAATTAAAGGATTTATGTCATGGAAACAAATGAATGATTTTGAATGTTTGATTGAATTGATAATTCAAAAGGACAAAATTCTTTCATTTTCAATGATTTGCAAAATGAAATCATTGAATTTTTATTGAATATATATATAGTGCATTGTAAAGCCATATTGGATTTAATGCTTTTGCAATTCGGATTTGTGTTAATATTTTCGGTTTTCATTTGAAAAGAAAAATTACACTTGAATTTTGACATAATTTTGGTTTTTATTGATTGAATGATTATGTGATGTGGTTGGATTAAAATTAAATGTAAAAATTTAATCCTATTATTGTTTATGAAATATTAAAGTTTTTTGAAATTAATTATGGTAGATTTGTTAGTCACCAAAGTGGCCAAATCTTGAAGAGTTATTTTAATTTCAAATATTATGATTTTATTTCAATTACCATGACTGTGATGCTATGAATAGTATGAAATAATTTTCTGGTTGTGGTATATTGAAGTTCATTATTATAGAACAGTTGGGGATCAACCCAAAGGTTGGTTATTTGTTTTATAAAATGAACATGGATGTTGGTATTGTTGGCATATTTCCTCACATTTGGACATCCAAAGATGACAAATATTTATGATAGGGGTATGCATCATTGCCAAATTATGTGAAATTTATATAGCATCATTACAGTTAATGTTGTATGTTAATGGATCCCCAAAGGTGAACATTGATATGCATTGAAGTTAGTATGTTTGAATCTGTGAAGTATGTTAGTATGTGACATGTATGACTCAAAGCATTAATGTTTTAAATATTATTCCTTGCAGTACCTGTTGCCACACATTCCATGTTCTCAACTGTTGCAGTTTTTAATGGGCTGAACTTCTCTGAATGGAAAGAGCAAATCCAATTTTACCTTGGGGTAATGGATATGGATTTGGCTCTTAGAGAAGAGGAACCTGGTGCTATTACTCCTGAAAGCACTGAGGATGAAAGGAACCATTTTAAGAACTGGGAAAGATCCAACAGATTAAGTTTGATGTACATGAAAATGAGCATAGCAAGCAACATTAAGTCAGCTCTTCCACAAACTGAAAGTGCCATTGAAATGATGAAACTTGTGGAAGAGCGCTCCCAAACTGCTGATAAGTCTCTTGCTGGGACACTTATGAGTACACTGACCACCATGAAGTTTGATGGTTCGCGTACTATGCATGAGCATGTTATTGAAATGACAAGTATTGCGGCAAAATTAAAAGCATTGGGAATGGATGTGGATGAGAACTTCCTGGTGCAGTTCGTATTGAACTCATTACCGTCTGAGTATGGTCCTTTCCAAATGAACTATAACACCATGAAAGACAAATGGAATGTGCATGAATTGCACAGTATGTTAGTTCAGGAGGAAACCAGACTTAAGAATCAGGGAGCTCATTCCATCAATTATGTAAAGCATCAAGGAGCTGAAAAGAATAAAGGTAAGAAGCATGAGAAGAAAGGAGGAGGAGGAGGACCCCTTAAAGTTGATGAGGCCTCTTCTTCTAAAATCCACAAAAAGGAAAGTAATGCAAAGATGAGGTGCCATTTCTGTAAAAAGGAAGGGCATTTCAAAAGGGATTGCCTGAAACGTAAGGCTTGGTTCGAAAAGAAAGGTAAGCTTAGTGCTTATGTATGTTATGAATCAAACCTGGCTGAAGTTCCTTATAATACTTGGTGGATTGATTCTGGTTGTACTACTCATGTTTCTAATACAATGCAGGGATTCCTTATGACCCAAACCACAAGGCCAAATGAAAAGTTTGTCTTTATGGGCAATAGAGTGAAAGTTCCGGTGGAAGCTGTTGGGACTTACCGTTTAATTCTCGACAGTGGATATCATTTGGATTTATGTGAAACTCTTTATGTACCTAGTATATCTAGAAATTTAGTTTCAATTTCCAAACTTGATGTTGCTGGATACTCTTTTAAATTTGGTAGTGGTAGTTTCAGTTTGTACAAGCACAATCATTTGATTGGTAATGGTACTTTATGTGATGGATTATATAAATTATGTCTTGATAATCTTTATGCTGAAACACTTATGACTCTGCATCATAATGTTGGTACTAAACGTACCTTAATTAATGAGTGTTCCGCTTACTTGTGGCACAAACGTTTGGGACACATTTCCAAAGAAAGGATGAAAAGATTGGTAAATAATGAAATCCTTCCGGATTTAGACTTTACTGATTTAAATGTTTGTGTGGATTGTATTAAAGGAAAACAAACAAAACACACAAAGAAAGGAGCCACAAGGAGCACTCAGCTTCTTGAAATTATACACACTGATGTATGTGGTCCGTTTGATGTTAATGCCTTCAATAAAGAAAAATATTTTATCACTTTCATTGATGATTATTCACGTTATGGTTATGTCTATTTGCTGCATGATAAGTCTCAAGCTGCAAATGCTTTGGAGATTTATATTAATGAAGTTGAAAGGCAATTAGACAGAAAGGTGAAGATTGTCAGGTCTGATAGGGGTGGTGAATATTATGGAAGGTATGATGAAAGTGGACAACATCCGGGCCCATTTGCTAAATTTCTGGAAAAGCGTGGTATTTGTGCTCAATACACAATGCCCGGTACACCGCAACAGAATGGTGTATCTGAAAGGCGTAATAGGACCTTACTGGATATGGTTAGGAGTATGTTAAGTAATTCTTCTTTACCCGTTTCATTGTGGACTTATGCTCTAAAAACTGCCATGTATGTATTGAATAGGGTTCCTAGTAAGTCAGTTCCAAAGACTCCTTTTGAACTTTGGACTGGAAGGAAACCTAGTATAAGACACCTGCATGTTTGGGGTTGTCAGGCAGAAATTAGATACTACAATCCGCAAGAAAAGAAACTGGATGCAAGGACAATCAGTGGTTATTTCATTGGTTATCCAGAAAAATCGAAAGGGTATAGATTTTACTGTCCTTATCATACTACAAGGATTATTGAATCTGGAAATGCAAGGTTCATTGAGAATGGTGAAGTTAGTGGGAGTGAAACACCACGTAAAGTGGATATTCATGAAGTGAGAATACAAGTTCCATTGACTTGTAGCTCTAGTAAAGTTATTGTTCCTTATGCTATTGAACCAATCAATAATAATGAAGGACAAGTTAATGATCCCACTACTCATGAAGAAATCATTGTTAATGAACCGAATGAACCCATAGTAGAAGAACCACAACAGATAGCATTAAGAAGATCTCAAAGAGAAAAGAGACCTGCTATTTCTAATGATTATGTGGTATATCTACAAGAGTCTGATTTTGACATGGGTATTCAGGATGATCCAGTAACGTTTTCACAAGCCATGAATGGAGAAAATGGTGATAAGTGGTTAGATGCTATGAAAGATGAGTTGAAATCTATGGAACAGAACAAGGTTTGGGATCTTGTTGAGTTACCAGAAGGGTGTAAGAGAGTTGGTTGTAAATGGGTCTTTAAGACCAAACGTGACTCTCATGGTAACTTAGAACGTTACAAGGCCAGACTTGTTGCAAAGGGATTCACTCAGAAAGATGGCATTGACTATAAAGAAACTTTTTCACCAGTTTCAAAGAAGGATTCTTTAAGAATTATTATGGCATTGGTGGCTCATTATGATCTAGAGTTACACCAAATGGATGTGAAAACTGCCTTTCTAAATGGAAATTTAGATGAAGATGTGTACATGGACCAACCAATGGGGTTCATAGAAAAGGGTAAAGAGCACATGGTGTGCAAACTTAAGAAGTCAATATACGGACTTAAACAAGCTTCACGGCAATGGTACCTTAAGTTTAATGATACTGTTGTTTCCTTTGGATTTAAAGAAAACATCGTTGATCGATGTATATATCTGAAGATCAGTGGGAGCAAGTTTATATTATTGATTCTGTATGTTGATGATATTTTGCTGGCAACTAATGATCTTGGTCTTTTAAATGAGACTAAGAAGTTTCTCTCTAGTAACTTTGAAATGAAAGATATGGGCGAGGCAGCTTATGTGATAGGAATAGAAATATTCCGTGATAGATCACAAGGACTGTTAGGTTTGTCTCAGAAAGCATATATTAATAGAGTTCTAGAGAGATTCAGAATGGAAAACTGCTCATCATCTCCAGTTCCAATTCAGAAAGGAGATAAATTTAGTCTCATGCAATGTCCTAAAAGTGAATTGGAACGAAAAGAAATGGATGCAATTCCGTATGCATCATTAGTTGGGAGTTTAATGTATGCTCAGACTTGTACGAGACCAGATATTAGCTTTGCAGTTGGGATGTTGGGTAGATACCAAAGTAATCCCGGTATGGATCATTGGAAAGCTGCAAAGAAAGTTCTGAGATATTTGCAAGGAACTAAAGGTCACATGCTTACTTATAGAAGGTCTAACAACCTTGAAGTGATTGGATACACAGATTCAGATTTTGCAGGATGCGTAGACACAAGAAAGTCTACATGTGGTTACCTGTATCTTTTAGCTGAAGGAGCTATATCATGGAAAAGTGCGAAGCAGACTGTAATAGCTGCGTCCACTATGGAAGCTGAATTTGTGGCATGCTTTGAAGCCACAATTCAGGCTAAATGGCTACGGAACTTTATTTCAGGGCTTGAATTGGTCGACAATATTGAAAAGCCGCTGAAAATTTATTGTGATAATTCCGCAGCAGTCTTCTTTTCTAAAAACGACAAGTATTCCAAAGGTGCTAAACATATGGAATTAAAGTACTTTGCCGTTAAAGAAGAGGTTCAGAAACAAAGAGTGTCTATAGAGCATATTAGCACCGATCTTATGATAGCTGATCCCTTGACGAAGGGATTACCGCCCAAGACATTTACTGGTCATGTATGTAGAATGGGCATTATGTCAGCTAATGAATGATGACAATTATTGTTATGTATTAAGTATTGACACTCTGAGCTCATTGATGAATATATGTTTCTGTTATTGTCTTATTTTCAATTTATGAATGCATGCAAGTATATGTGATGATATTGAAAATGTTTATGGTCCGTTATGAAGACATTATTGTTGGACATAATGTATACTTCCTATTAAAGTATCATGTTAGGAAGAAGAGTCAATATAGTGGTACATGGAAGGGACTATGCCGACTTGATAGCATACAACCGCCATGACTCTTGTTGATTTTATTTCTAATAATGAATTATGATGAGGTCAATGTATAGAACCTTTAGCCTAGTAAATGCGCATTATAATGAATGTTGATTAAATCATGAAGGGACACCTCATGACATGAGCCAAGTGGGAGAATGTAAAATTATTTGTCTCATGTGTTATATTATGTGTCAGTTGGTTTAATTAATGAAAAGGGCATTATGGTAATTTTGACTATTAAGGGAAGTTATTTAAAAGTAACTGCTGATAGGTGCAGTTATAAAAGAAAAAATAACTGTTGATAGGCCAGTTATGGTCAGTCAGTTTCTGATAAGGGAGTATCTGACAGACAAAAAGTTCCATCTGAGTCTGCCCAGAAAGGTTGTATCAAATCCCTATCAAAGAAGATACAAGAACGGTGAAAGGGTTAAGGCTTAGAGAAAGTATTCCACCATCAAAGTTCTTCCGCACTAATGGAGAAAGGTACACTTTATGTGAAACTCATGAATTCTGAAGATCCCCTTTCATGTTCTTGAATGTATCAATTTAGTTAAAATCGTGATCCCTCACAAATTCAAAAAAGATCCACATTAGTTGCTTAAAAGGACTAAAGTGTGTCCACTTTGAATTTTATATGGACCAGGTCACTAATTTTTTTTTTGTAAGGGAAAACGCAACAATTTTTTGTTAGGACCGAAAAATGTATTTGCTCTTATATTAGTTAGCAACGTACAAAGATGATTAAAACAATGTAGCAACGCAAATTGATTAGAGAGAAAATTTATTCTTCCTCCCATGTCACCTCTCATTCTCTCTCTCTCTCTCATCCTTTGTTTCCTTTTACTTTTTCTAAAAAGAAATGATAGATTGTTGGTCTAACATTCTCAAATAAATTAATCTCTAGAGACGAGACATTCACTGTGATTTCGTTTGCCTTCTGTACAGGTAGTGTTTACTTTTTTATTCACCATTTTAAAATAGAATGATAATGTATGGATGTACTGGAGTATATTCTAATATTTTTTTGGAGGATTAGTAAGATTTAGGGGAAAAATGATTGGTCAAACTATTGTCTGTAGCTTGTTATGGAAGCAACTAAATTATGAGCGAGTTAATCTAAATAATCTTTAAAAAAAAAAAAATTGGGGTTCGCGGACATAACCAATTTCTGTTGGGTCCACCACCGCTAGTGTTACACATTTCATCCATTAGAAATGTAATACATAAAAATATATTAATTACTTATTAAAAATTGTATGAGTTCAGTGATTCTCTCGTTATATCACAAATGGAGTTATCTTTTTTATTATAAAAATTATTGTTTTATATATATTTTAAAAAATTCGGTTTTTGAAAATTTAAGTCTACAAAGAGATAAAAATTTTAAAATACGTCATTTTAAAATTTATATGAGATAATTTTATCTCCTTTTAACATAAAAGAATATTATTTCTTATTTATACATATTATGATAAGTATTTGGATATTAGATTGGAATAATTCAATCCTTACGGTGTTAGGTGTCATATTTTGATGTGAGGGCACTTGAAAATGTTGAAATTACTGGTTTAATATTGAAATTTGTGATTTAAAGTTTCATGAAAATCTGATTTAAAATTTGAATTTTTAGTGTGTTGCGTTGTTTATATTCATAAAATTAAATTCAAAGAAACTATTAGTTAATTGTGTGTAAGTTTCCTTCGATGAAATATAAGGAGATTTTCATTCATATTATTTAATAGTTCGTTTTTTCTGCAGTTACTATATATAAGTGCAATAAGTCTAATACGACGTCGTTTTGTGAAGGTTTTAATGTATTCTTTATAATTTTAATTTATTTCAGGATTATAATAGTCTTTATATTTATAATTTTTTAAGATTTTAATAACAAAATGATGTCATTTTGGAAATAAATACACATAACTTATCTGCATTAACTGCAGAAATATTTTTTCCATTATTTAAATTGTGATCATATTCATATAAAATTATTCTTTTGAAAAGCTTGTGAGATGAAGATTTTCAATGAAAGTGAAAATTAATATGATTTTGTTGTGATCCTTGGAGCAGGCATGATATTTGTGATGAGCTTCGTCATAATGGGTGTGATGCGGTAGTATCTTAAATCTGAATGTTTAAAATTATGGTGTGACA